>CM077259.1:3745756-3940756 GCA_039654775.1 Spinibarbus caldwelli
ATTATTTTAATAAACATTTAATTTAATATAATTATATTTAAAAGCACTCAAAAATGTTGAGGGCTGTGTTTGACAAATAAAAAGTGAGAGTGAAAGTTACAGATGAAATGAAAGACAGGAAACAAATTGGCAAATACATATAAAAAGAGACAAACAGGAACAATACAAGTTTCCACAGATGGAGGGAAAAATATTTCTACTTTTTTTGCAAACATTTTTCCTTTATATATAGATTTTTTTCTGCTTTTTAAAAGCCTTTTATGTTTACAGTTATGAAATGGCATCATGCACATAGTATTTTTTTGTTAGTATTTTTGGCCTCTCTCTTGCTCTGAGGTGAACGGATGAACGCGGCTGCTGCGGTTGTGTGATTGTTTAGCCGTTTCCTCTAGGTTTCTCTGACCGGTTGGAGAGGTGGGCAGGGGGAGGAGCCAGCGTTCTGCTGTATCACCGGTAAACCCTGCCCTCCTCCCAGCGTTTCGGCCGTGCACGTGGGCGCCCCCTCCTGGGGACTCTCGTCGTTGTACAGACGCTTGATCCCGTCGAAATACTCGTCCACCTCCATGTGTTCCACCTTCCGCTTGGCTGAGGACTTGCACGAGCGGGTGTGGGTGCTGTTGGGGTCAGAGGGCGCTGTCGGGGCGGGAGGGACGTGCCAGGCGGGCAGGACTCCCCCATCCCGAGGCTGCGGGGCGTTCGGCAGGGGATGGCAGATGTACACAGTGTTAGGAGGCAGGGAAGCCATGTGCGTGGACAGGCAAAGTGCAGCCAGCTCTCGACAGCAGATCAGCTGAGAACTGTCGATCTGAAAGAGAGGAAACAGAAAGAAAATGATGATGATATACATTACCGTTCGAAAGTTTCGCGTCAGATAGTGTTTTATTCAGCAAGGATGCATTAAATTGATCAAAAGACATTTATAATGTTACAGCATTTCTATTTCAAATAAATGCTGCTCTTTTGAACTTTCTATTCATCAAAGAATCCTGAAACAATGCATCGTCTCCACAAAAATATGAAGCACCACAACTGTTTTTAATATTGATAATAATCAGAAATGTTCCTTGAGCAGCAGATCAGCATATTAGAATGATTTCTGAAGTATCATGTGACACTGAAGACTGGAGTAATGATGCTGAAAATTCAGATTTGCATCATAGGAATAAATTACATTTTACAATATATTCAAATAGAAAAGTCTTATTTTAAATAGTAATAATATTTCATAATATTACTTGTTTTACTGTATTTTTTAAATAAATGCTGCTTTGGTGTCTCTGAGATACTATTATAGTTTTTATTCATATTTTTCATATTCATTTTTCATATAACAAAAACTTGAAAAAATTAATAAAATTTTGTTTAACACACATATATACACACACACACACACATATAATATACACACACACATATATATATATATATATATATATATATATATATATATATATAAGTTACAAACTAAATTAAAATGAACAAATAAATGCAGTGTTTATGTGAATGAAATACAATTAGTATTATTTTTATATTTTCCATTTTTATTTCAATTTTTAATTTTTTTTATAGTCATTTTAGTTTTAAACTAAATTAAAATGAGAAATGTTACCTCAGCAACTAGTTTTTATATTTTGTTATTTTATTCAAGTTACAAAAACAATTTTTAATGGATTTAGTTTCCGTTTTAGTTAACTATAATAACCCTGTTACTGACCCATAACTTTTAAAAGGTTGCATATATCACATTAAAAGACAGTAATGTTCAATAAATAGTCATTAATATTTTAAAACTGTTTCATTGTTGTTGTTCAGTGTTCATTACTGAACCTGTATGTTTAATGATGCATGATACTGTAAACTTGAACTACTTTAGGAGTTATTAACCGTATGACAGTCATCGCTGTAATTCAAGGGACTTTTAAAGGTCTGTATTTTTACTTTCGCTTTAGCTTGCTGCTGGCACTGATAACTGAGTTTGCTTTGGAGAAGTGACTGACCGGGCCTCTTTTGAGTTATGATAAGAGTTAAAGAGCCTACAAAAAAGCAAACATGTGAGACAGATTATACATGCCACTGCAGCTCTAACGTATAGTCTGAGCAAATGAGTTCAATTAAACCACACGCATGGAAAAAGCCTCTGTAAGCAAAGAATAATGAGATAATTGGATCATCACAAAACGTGACTGGCACTGACACCTAAAGAAAAAGTTTAGAGTGACCACAGATCAATGTGATTTGTATTTGTTTAATGGAAATGTTCTGATCTCCTGATTTTCCCTCTAAAACCTCTTAAGCTACATTATTTCATTTTACAAAGAATGTTCAATACCCATTTACCTCTTTTAACCCTATAAAAGCCTGCTTATCATATTGGATATGCACATTTCTGAGGCCTCCAAGTGATCAATTTGATTAAAACTTTAAAAATTTAATTAAAATTAAAACTTTACTATTTCACTATCCATACATCATTTTTTTAGCAAAATCATGTTGAAATATGAGTATCAAATATGATCATCAGGCTTTTGAGGAATGTTTATTAGTTCATCTCTCAATCATCATTGCATTGTACTGCATTACATGCTATGAAACTACAGAGCTTTGATCATAAAACTTAGCATTTAAATATCTTTCTAAGACATTTCAGAGTGAAAACTGATATTTACATGCATTTTATGCAAGTAGTCTTTAATACTGTTATACTCAGTGATTTACATTACAGGCTATCAGAATTTCTTTGTATATTTTTGTCATATATATATCAGCATCTGCACCAAAATACATATTTTTGCTCAGTTTGGGCCTCTGAATAAAATTGTTGTTTTGAGCTCAATATTGTCCTATATCATATATGAGCCATAAAGTCCTGATGTATTAAATTTTGTCTAAAGGTCCTATGAACCTTCATTAAAAAAAACAAACACACATTTTTATGACTATTATTTCATATGTCAGGCTTCACAGGTTTAATAAGCACTCTGTATATTTCCCAGACAAACACTGAAATCATTTTGAGACTAGTCGGACAATTTGGAGCCACAGAGCTTCATCAGTTCTTACCTGTAATTTGTGCAGCAGGTCAACAGTGAGAGCGAGCCAATCAGGACAGAGTTTCTCCAGCTCCAGCGTGATGAGGCCAAGGGACAGCAGTGAGCCGCGCACCTGCAGCAGTGCATTGTGGGCCAGACAGTGGAAGAGCTGCTGGGTGAGCAGAGCCACATGCTGCGACGGGTTCAGACCCGACAACGCCATGTTCAGCCGCCCGGACTTACAGCTCAGAACCATCGCATGGAACTACAGAGAGATGAATATAAATCAATATTTTGGGATCTCAGTACTTAATCAGATGAATTGCCAGTCCTTTAGCACCCACATGGAGAGCCAGGCTATTAACAGCATCCTCAATATGCCAACAACGAGGATCCTTCCTCAACACCCACATGAGAAAGAAGATTTAGGCCATCTAAATTCATTCCTCCTACTAGTAGAAGCAACATCTATCTAATTTTTAAAACCAAAGAGCTTTAAATTTGCTCAGCATTTTTTTGTTGGTTCACTTAAGCATCTATACAAATTCAGACAAATCAATTTAGAAAAATTTATAAAATTTAGACGATACCGATTGCTTGAAATAAATCCCATATTCACATCCCTAAACCCTAACCATAAGCAACAGTACGATGTACACATTATCAAATATGTGACCCTGGACCACAAAACCAGTCTTAAGTCACTGGGGTATATTTGTAGCAATAGCCAAAAATACATTGTATGGGTCAAAATTATTGATTTTTCTTTTATGCCAAAAATCATTAGGACATTAAGTAAAGATCATGTTCCATGAAGATATTTTGTACATTTCCTACAGGAAATATATCAAAACTTTTGATCAGTAATATGCATTGCTAAGAACTTCATTTGGACAACTTTACAGGCGATTTTCTCAATATTTAGATTTTCTTTTTTTTTTGCACACTCAAGATTCCAGATTTTCAAATAGGTGTATCTCGGCCAAATATTGTCCCATCATAACAAACCATACATCAATGGAAAGATTATTTATTCAGCTTTCATATGATATATAAATCTCAATTTCAAAAATTGACCCATATGACTCCAGGGTCATGTGTTTAACAATTGTTTGGTACTTTGGTAAACTAGAATAGTGTTCTGTGTGAATTACTAAGCAGATACTATGTTCTTCCAATATGAAGCAAACTAGATACCACTACTGTAAAACACACAAATTATGGCAGAAATTTATGAGGTCATGGTGTATATGGTAACAGTTCACAGGTTTTGTGAAGTTAATATTAGTTAACATTACCTAACATAAATAACTATCATTTATTATCTTTTTTTGAGAGCATTTGTTTATCTGCACTATGTCTGTAAGACGTTTTCTGTCAGATGTTAAATAGACCTTTAGGAAATGTCTTTAAGATGTTTAATTTAGATTGACTGGAAAACATCTCCCGTTTATATTTTTACATGAAAAGCACTTTTTAATACTTCTTTTAATAATCTTGGAGACGTATGCGTAATTATCTAGCCAGACCTCCATACAATTACAGAAACTGTCCGAGAGCAGCGGATATGTGAAAGGACAGTTTAGCGTCTGTATGTAGAGTTACAAACTTTGCATATGTGTGTGTGTGTGTGAGGAAGTGCCCTCACGATGTAAAGGAAGTCCAGTGCGGTAGCAGAATGCAGGTCCCAGTTCAGCTTATCCAGAACAATCCTCTCCATCCGCAAGATCTCCGACGGAGAACAACCACATTTGCTGCTGGACGCCAGCTCTCTCAGAGATGGGATATGCTGCAAAACACAATTTCTACAGATAATTTCTCACTGTATGTCCTTTCACGAAGAAGCTGAAGGCAATGTTTTGTCATCCTTCAGCCTTGGTAAAAGACACTTTTTACTAAAGGCACATCAAACTGGGGCTGATTTTAGACTTGAGACGTCAGAGATGTTCCATCCAGGGTCACCGTTTCCCATAGCAGAATTTAACTTACGCTACAAAAACAAATAAAACCACAGAGACCCACGATGACCAATGCGGGCCATGAATCTACACTGTTTCTTCTTAGAATAACAGACGTACATTGTTTGCAGCTGATCAGCATATTAATACTGCATTCACCTCATCTTCCTCACTGGTCTTAACAGCCAGGAAGAAACAAGAGATGGCGATACAGCGCAGGTACTTCGGACGGGCCTGAAAAAGAGACAGAGAGAGACTGATCAATAATGGTACTGCAATACTGCATCTCGTGCACTTTTATGCCACAACGGCAAAAGCCAAATGTTTCTCACACACATGCATTTCCTGTATTTATTTCCTGTTCATTTAAATGCCAAAGCACAAGAACTAATCAGATCGGCAATGACTGGCACGTATTTGCATCTAAAAATACATCGGTTTCATGGTGAAAAAAAAAATCTATATTTGTCTCTGAAACCCTTGTGATGTCCTAAAAGAAAATAGCAAAAAACATCCAGTGTTGTATAATAAAACAGCTCCGCTAAATAGTGACCTATCTTTCTGTAACACTTACCATTACATAACGGTCAAAGTTCTATAATAGAGCAAAATAATCTTCACTGCACACAAATGTTCACTACATCTCAAAAGCAATTATGCTAATTATACCAAAAATGACAACTTTAAATACATACATTACAATGCATAACATGCACAAATTCAAATGCATAAATAATGCATAACATGCATAAAATTTAAATGCATAGATTATAATGCATGAAATGCACATGCATAAATATAAATACATAAAATGCACAAACTAGAATGAATAAATTACAATGCATAACATCCACAAACTTCACTGCATAAATTACAATGCAATTATAATGCATGAAATGCATACATGCATAAATTTAAATGTGCATTTAAGTAACATCATATGCAGTTTATCATGCCAAGCACAAGCTAAACTAGTACACAAGCTTGAACAGAGGTGAAATGCAGAAAAGAAAGAGAGAGTATTATTATAATTGTTTTTAAAAATAGGTGTTATTATGTGAAGTACCTATCATGGGCTGCAATTAAGCCAGCCAACACACGGCTAAAACCTGTTATGGACAGCTGGATAATGGAAAACGCCATAACCCACAATCATTGACTGGGGCAGAATACCTTGACCGGTCAGACGTTTTTAAACATTACCTTAATGGCAGAGAGGAAGCGATCCAGGATGCTGATGGCCAGGCAGAGGGTCTCTGGATAGAGCTTCAGCTGGGAATGAACATCCCTCAGCCACCGGACAGCCTCATCACGCTTTTCAGGGGAAATATCTGTATCCTGAAGAAGAAAAAACGTATTTAATTAGATACACAACAAACAGGTTTGCATATGCATTAATCTGATCTGAAATTACCCAAATCAAACCTCTTATTATTGTCTATTCGATCAGATGCACAGACATTTTAATAATGCATTTTATCATTAACTACTACCCCAAACTAAACTATATTATTTTATTTTTATTACATTTTTTCTATGTCATTTAGTTTAACTTGATATACTAAACTAAATAAAACTACAATAAAATTAACAAATTACACAGACATATTTAAAAATTAAAATAATAAAAATGACAAATATTAATCAAACTAACTAAAATTAAATTGAAACATGAAATATAAAAATAAAAACCAAATTAATAATAAAAAAAAAATTCAAACTAATTTACACAAAACTATAACAGTATCTCAAATATACTAAAATAACACTAATGACATACAATAAAACGGCCCGGTTCCCATCAGGATAGAGTTGGATAGCAGACTTCTGACACAGTTTCACATATGTGTTACAAACACAAATGCACCATACAGTCATAATACACAGACAGCTACATCTAGAGATAACAGAGCACCATAAAATTTTTACTAATTCCAATCTCTCTCTGTTTACCAAATTACAGATTTACATACAGCAAATCACACACATACTGCAGCATCTTAAGAGACTCAAATTACAGCACATAATAATGATGACAATATATTGCAACAAAACTATTCACATATTCACAATGGACTTACACAGAAACTACCTTAATTTATCTGCATAGCTATCTGTCTCCCACAACGAAAAACATTGTTGTTATACCAAACAAACCAGAGCTATCAGCTGATAGACTCACCTGGTTGGTAGGTTTCTTTGGCACGTAAGCCTTCCATAGTTTGGCTTCCCTAGAAACTGCCTTCTCTAGAAGAGATGACAGCTTCCGGCTTTCCAGGGGCAGGGTGAACTTCATCACGAACCCTGGAAAAGCCTACCTCCCCACTGGATACAGCTACCTGAGCGCAGAACACACAAAACATCTCAAAAATAGATCAAATATAATGTGTTATAAATTACACAGGATGTCTGAGCTGCCTTGGGAATTTGTTTTATTCAGTAAAAAAAAAAAAAAAAAAAAAAAATGATATATATATATATATATATATATAAATAAATAAAATTATTATTAATATTATACATAAAACCAGACGTAAGGGTCAATTTTTTGAAACTGAGATTTATACATCATCTGAAAGCTGAATAAATAAGCTATGAATAAACAAACAATTTCCATTGATGTATGGTTTGTTAGGATAGGACAATATTTGTCCGAGATACAACTATTTGAAAATCTGGAATCTGAGGGTGCAAAAAAATCTAAATATTGAGAAAATTGCCTTTAAAGTTGTCCAAATGAAGTTCTTAGCAATGGATATTACTAATGAAAAATTACGTTTTGATATTTTTACGGTAGGAAATTTACAAAATATCTTCATGGAACATGATCTTTACTTAATATCCTAATGATTTTTGGCATAAAAGAAAAATCTGTAATTTTGACCCATACAATGTATTTTTGGCTATTGCTACAAATATATCCCAGTGACTTAAGACTGGTTTTGTGGTCCAGGGTCACATATATTAAATAATATTTAATATTTAATTAATATTTTAAACGTTTATTAAAGCATATGCTTAAAACATTAATAAAATATTAAATATTATTTAACATTTACAATTTCACTTTGTTGTTAATATTTATGTATACATAATAATAGCAAAAATAGTAATAATTACATGTCATAATATAAATACAAATAATTTTGTAATATATGATACATTGCCATCATTATTCCTATCGTTACTGGTTGTTTGAAATATAAAAATTAACTTAATTTTTATTCAACAAACTCCAAATCAAAACTACTTTCTTACGTTAAAAAATAAAAATAATATTGGTAAATCAGCTCTGATCTGATGATCATGGGTTCACCTGTCATTTTAATTAAGAATGAGAAGTGATTCAGCATCCTATTTATGCTATATAGGTACAATATGGTGTATAAAACAATAACACCAGTATTGTTTAATGTAAACAATGACATTAAACACGCCAAAACCATATCACCATCTCGATATGAAATGTTGATAGTGTTGACGCAGTTTAACGTTACATTTGGTACGTATTAGCGGACTAGCTACACAGCAACAGATCAACATACACGCAATCCCACACACCTAGCCACACCGAAAAGACAAAAATAGTATTTTATGTGTATATTTATGTCCAGAGCTGTTGGTTTAATGGGGCTAAATCGTTAAAGCTGTCGATAAAAGCTCTTTGAAACGGTTAGATTCTTAACTTACCTCCCCTGCAAGGCTGTGGGAAACGCAGATCATCCGGTCCATTAAACTGAGGTAAAATAAAGGAGCAGATCGGATTCCATCATCTTTTTAAGCGTCCAGCTTCGCCTCCATGTTTGCCGTGAAATTTGATGGGGGTTTTAAAAAACTAAAAGGGATCCTTCCAAATTGATATTAAAAATAAAATGAACGGAATATAGACACGGACGTCTACTTCCGAGGAGGAGACTGATAAGGAAAGAACCACCTTCCGCCGACCTCCTCACCGAGAACATTTTCTTATAAAAAAAAATGTTCAAGAATAATTAGAAACGGTTAAAAATACTAGCAAGTACAACAATTAAATCTAGACTGGAGGTTTTATTTTCAACGGAAATTTTTGGTGAATTCGGTAACTGTCATAATGGGACTACTTTCTCTGGCGAATGGATTTTAGAATGTAGCTCGTACTGTAGCAGAGGGACTACTTTCATATGCAATCCTATTCAGGATCTCAAGATGACACAAATTCATAAACCACCGTACAGATATTAAAAGGATTAAATCTCTGAATAAATTATAACACTTTTATAATCTACATATTTTTCCTTCGCGGATATAATAAAGTTTACACACATCCGAAAATTTCCAACAATAGTCCTATTTCTGACCTAAAGAATATTCTCACCTCACACGTCAATTTAATACACCAACTGAATCAGAAATTCACTACATATCAGATATGCTATAATATTCAGCTAAAATGATGATACCACACACACACCGTTTAATGAATATTGAACAGAAAAAGAAAAATGTAACCAGAAAACACAGAAACTTATCACGAAATCAGCATCTGAGAAAAGAATGCATTTGTACTATATTTTCTAGCCCCTGGCAACCCTGTCACAACAAAACCCAGCAACAACCATTCAGAGAGAAGGGCGAACCAATCGTCGGCGTCTACATGAAAACCAGCAGCCAATGAGCGCCGAGAATTTTGGGCGGACTATTTGAACGCTACAACTTCGAGCGATCCTATTGGTCCGTTAGACTGTCAATATCTTAAACCACAAAAACGCTTTAAAACTACGCTCGTGTGTTTTAATAGATGAAATATTTTAAACAGGTATGGCATAAAGATAAAATATTATAAGATACACTTAATTAAATATAGAAATGATAAAAGCAGCCGTTCTAAAACGAATAAAACCATCTAAACAGAGCGACTTACGTTTTCTACGTGACAGGCCCAGGGGGAGGAGCTACATTCATCAACAAAAGGAAAGAGAAGCAGAGAAAACACGAAAGATTCTCG
This sequence comes from Spinibarbus caldwelli, assembly GCA_039654775.1. Taxonomy (NCBI): domain Eukaryota; kingdom Metazoa; phylum Chordata; class Actinopteri; order Cypriniformes; family Cyprinidae; genus Spinibarbus; species Spinibarbus caldwelli. The sequence continues at coordinate 3,755,728 of CM077259.1, forward strand.
GACACACAAACACAATATGTCCTTTTAACATCCCTGGTAATGCACCTTTATTTATCTTTAATAACCTTCTTTAAGATATTTGTTTCCTTTTTAAATGTCTGTCTAGATGAACTGTCACTGTTTAAATGTTATGATCGTATTTTTTTTCCTGAAAATGGGCTTGATCTTTGGTTATGCTTGTATTTATGGACTAGCGTAATCTATAACGTTATTTCCTTTCGACTTTAATAGTATTTTATCGATCATTTGTGTATGCCACTAATGAAAACTATAGATTTATTTTACCGAATGACCGAATCCCGTTATTTTTGTTCGTCTTTGATGTATACTTTCTAAGCCAGTAACGTTACATTTACAATTTGAAATCAATTTCCGTATAAATTTGAGTCGAACCGGTAGATCCGTTTATTGTTTCAGCTCTCGATTTCTTATACTGTAATATACAAATACGTCGTATGCAATTTAATGTCGAAAACAAACTGTACATAAGATTTAAACCCCTCCCCTCTGGTCAAGGTATTTTCCAGCTGGACTGGACTCCACTGGATGACATTCACTTTCGATCCTGTTTGAACCTTAAGTCAAAGCGTTTTAAAAATAACGATTTCACATTTATTTGTCCATCTCAGTCGTTATGTGTCGGATTTATTTGTTTGGATGTCCTGTAGGAAGGCGTTAACCAGTGAAACCCGACACCGAGGCTCAGCTGAGCGGAGAGGGCTGGACACAACCTTGACCCACCGCCCTGGGTGAACGGAATTTACTTAACTTTGTTTTTTTATGCCTTTTTAAAGGTGTTTTGACGACTTGAAACACAAATAAACTGAAAATATGGAGGCATTCAGATTGATGAAGGAACTGAAGAGCAATCTGGACCAGGAGGTTCAGTATCTGCCGAAGGAAACCGGACTCAGTTTGATCGAATCCACACAAGAGGTGAACTAGTTTTACAAACTCCTGTGAAAAAACATATACAAACTTTATTTGAAAACATAACAGTTACTGAAAATTTATTTGAAAACATAACAGTTACTGAAAATTTATTTGAAAACATAACAGTTATTGAAATACATTACAGTATGCAATGTATTTCAGTACATTGCATACTGTAAAAATACTTTTTGTAATGTACAAAATCTTTTAACTCTTAAAGCGTCCAACTGGGAAAATAATTCAGTTTTAAACTAATTTCTCCTCATCCACACAGAACGGTAATGGACTTTCAGCCAAATGTCGAGATGCTCGAGTGGAAGATCTCTGGAGCTTGACTAGCTTCTTCGGTTACAGCACTCAGACCTTTGTACTAGCCGTTAACCTGCTGGACAGGTTTATAGCTATGATGAAGGTAACCAGTTAGTTACAGGTCAATCCATCTGATTAACGTAATAAAACATGTTATAACTGATCTCTTTTGTGTTGCCTAAAGATTCAGCCCAGGTATTTGGCCTGCATCAGCATCGGTTGCCTTCACATCGCCGCTCGAGTGACCGAAGAGGAGTGCAATGTTTCGTCCAGCCATGAGCTCATTCGCATCAGCCAGTGCAAGTTCACCGTCTCGGACCTCAGCCGAATGGAGAAGATCATTTCGGAGAAGCTCAACTTCCAGTTAAAAGCCGTCACAGCCTTAACCTTCCTGCATTTGTACCACGCCATTGCACTTTCACACACGTCCAACAGGTAAGAACGGGTGGCATTATCAAACTTCAGACTCAGAGCCAGATAAACGCTCTTAATGTGCAGGCTCAACATTGGAAACTTTGACTTGTAAAGGTTGATAAACAGAGCTGCACTTTGAGCATTTTGCTGTATATGGGTAACAGTAACGGCAGTTACTAAGAGATTATCTTCTGACTAGTGCTGGGTGATGCAATGAACGCGATGATCATGCGCATCTCGTCAGTAAAGCCGGTTCCGTGATTAGCATTAAATCTTCATCATCTGCTTTCAAATGGAGCGGCATTTAATACACAGAGTTGTAGTTCACTGACAAGCTAGGCAATATCACGTTCATTATCGCAGATGAATCACCTTCGATAATGAACGTGATATTGCGTAGCTTGTCAGTGAACTACAGCTCTGTGTATTAAATGACTAGACTACTTTTGACTAGATTTGTTAAATGACAAATAGCTCAGCCATAAAAATCTCTCTAATGCACCAATTCTTTTTTCCTTTTCAGAAAAGACGTCCTGAATCTTGACAAGCTGGAAGCCCAGCTGAAAGCCTGCCTATGCAGAATTGTTTTCTCCAAAGCAAAAGTAAGAACAACTTAACCAAACAGAGATTCTTGAAGCAAGTTACTTAGAAGTTTGAATTCTGATTAACTCTCTTTTTTTAGCCTTCTGTGCTCGCTTTGTCACTCTTGATGCTTGAGATCGAGGCCTTACAGTCTGCAGACCTGCTAGAAATCGCCCAGCGCATACAAACACACTTGAAGGTAAAATTCATAAGTAGGTCAGCCTTTTTAAACACCTTGAACATCAATAAAAACCTTTTAAAAGTAAACAAATCAAGTTAAACGTCTCGGACCGCTCTTTTTGGTTCAAAGTCAGGTCGAACTAGTTTAATCAGACAATTTGTAACCAAAAATATACCTTTAGTTTCAGTAGCACTTAAACATCTATGGAGTAGGAAGATTCCAAAGCTCTTAACCCAGTCCTGTTGCCAGCAGGCTATTGGTTTACTGCTGTCTGAATATAGCTGGCTCTCTGCCCTGTCCTTATGTAAGCTGGTGTCTAATGCAGCCGCGTCTGTTTGCAGATCTCCAAGGCTGACCTGGCACACTGGCGAGGTCTGGTAGGTCAGTGTATGAGGGAATACTCCTCTCCAGAATGTGCCAAACCTGACCACAAGAAACTGGTGTGGATCGTCTCGCGGAGGACGGCACAGAACCTGCACAGCAGCTACCGCAGCGTCCCCGAACTGCCAACCATCCCTGAGGGTGCATGGGACGAGAGCGAGAGGTAAACACAGCTCACCTGAGGAAAAACACAGGCGTTAGGATGTCATACTTGTACTAAACAGTCAATAGATGAAGAAGGGAAAGGAGTATTCGGGGTTAACCGCATACAGATGGTTTTGGTCAAGCTTTGATTACCACAGAAAATCACTTAGACTGGTCATTCAGTTTGTGAAAACAAACAAAAATCAGTTATGTTTGCGGTGGATGTCTATGGGGCAAATATACAAGTCAAAATGATTTTCTGTGGCAACAGAACCTGGCAGTTTTGTTATTGTTAACTATATGTTTTGATAATTTTATGGTAATTGAAAAAATGTTAAATATAAGATAAATTGGTTAGATGAATCAGTTAGTTACAAATGCAATATTTCTTATTTTGATTTAAAAACTAAAATGATTAAACCTATTAAAATAAAGCTAAATTAAAAAATAATAAAAATGACAAATGAAACTACACTTAAACTAAAAATATAATGAAAACAAAATGTAAAAAAAAAGCTATATAAAAGTAAAAATGTATAAGTCTATAATAGTATATAGGTATTAAAAATACTAGATATAGATAGATGTTAGATTCTAAAATAACACTGGAACCTAGAATAATATTTTATAAACTCATTAGCAACTTGCATTAAAAAAAAAAAATTGACAAAAGCACAAATTTACTAAAATTAAAATGAAAACTGGAAATATAAAAACAAAAGCTAATTCAATATAAATACTATATTAAAATAACACTGGAACTCAGAATATTCTTAGTTCCTTATGAGCTCATAAGGAACTAACCAAAGTCAGTCACATTATATCCCACATTACAGTGATTATATTTTCATATTCTACTGATAACAATTCTAAAATATCAGGAAATACCAGCTAGACCAAAATATCAGGAAACAGGCACAAACAAACTCTGGAATAATTTACGTAAAGTACGCCTGTCAATTTTCCATCACAACTTCTGGTTTCAGTTCTATCAGTTTTTCCCCATGACATGACTTAACCTTGGTGTTTTACGTCACAACCTCGTCAGCACAGGCTGAAGTTCTTTCTGAACGCCCCACCCAGCTTTACACTATCAGGTGTCCTTACAGTGTTACTTGATAACTATGAATAGTTAGTCACATCCTAGCAACCAAACTGAGTGTTTTACACGCCAAGAGCAATAAATCATTCCTGAGGCTCACCAACACAGCTGATTACAAACTGAAAATCCAGACAGGACGTACTGATTTCAGATGGGTAATGGGTTAGATATGCATACACGCCAAACTAGGCGCAGCAGTGGAATGTGGGTAGTGAATAATGACTACAAACAGGTCACAGATTGTGGTGCATCACCTGTGAGTAAGAGAAGGGCGTGCGAGGTGGGGTCAGTTTGACAAAGTACAAAACATGATCTGACAGTGTTTTTTTTTTTTTTTCCTATTATGACAGTGAGTAATATTCCAGGTGAACTGTATTCATGATTTCAGTCAAGCTTCATTACCCACAGATAATAATTTAGTTTGTGGGGGAAAAAAACAAAAAACAAAACGTGTTTGCAGTGGATGTCTATGGGGCCAATGTACAAGTCTAGCTAAACTAAACTACTTAACTAAAAAAGCAAAAAACAAAACTAAAATTAAAAATAGTTTTATTTGAAATAATGCTAAAATAAAAAAAAAAATAAATAAATAAATAAATAAAATATATATATATATATATATATATATATATATATATATATATATATATTAGATGAAAAACTTACTGAAAATTAAAAATGTTGCCTTTGCACTTAACTGCACTTAAATTAAAAATTACTAATACTGAAATAAAAAAATTAAACATTAATATAAATACAAAAAAAAAAACAGTTTAAGTACTAAAATAAAAAATATTTTATCAACAGAAATATAAAAAAACAGAATAAGTTAGTTACTAAAATTACTGTTTACTACTAAGTTTAAGGACTTTTACTAATTAACTTTACTAATTACTATCTGACTACTAATAAGTTTAAGGACTAAAATGGCTAAAACTGGAAAAACAATTTTACTTATATAGAAATAAATGTTTACGTACAAAATGAAAATGAAATAAAAAGTAAATTAACTAATAGAAATATTTTTTTTTAAATACTAAAAGAAAAACAAAATTACTAAAACAACCTGAATCTGAAATTTAAAAAAAAAAAAAGAGAAAATTTTTTTTTTTGGAAATATAAAAATAAAAGCCAATTCAAAATATTAATATTACTATAATAGTATATAAATACTAAAACACTCAAACAATATTATTTTATGAATTTGTGTTAAATAAATAAATGAGAGTGCATCTGACTGTTGTTTTAATTTCTTTTACGACAGTGAAGATTCAAGTGAAGACCTGAGCTCTGGGGAAGAGAGTCTGAGCAGCTCTCTGGGCAGCGATGCCGAGGGACCCTACTTCCCCCAGAACTTCCGCTCCCGTGCCCGCAGACAGTAATATGCTCCAAACCACTTGCCAAGGAGCACAACCACCTATGGAGATGTGGCTTCCTTGTCATCTTCCAAGATGATATCACAGACCTCTCCTGGCTGGAAACCTAAAGCTATACAGCGAGGTGCCATTGTGCCTGGGTTCAACGAAACCACTGAGTCCAAAATATCAGAATTGTACTTTAAAACTCTTCTTTTATGGCTTTACAGAAAGCCAGTCCACATACTGTAAACATCTCTCTTGATTACTCGTGTTAGCTAAAAGTGAAATAATTCAGCACTGCACAACACTGGCAGCTAAAAACTTAAAGAAAAAAAAAAATGTAGCCGTAGCATATATAGTAGTTGGTGCATGTTCGGATTTGTCAACATTCCAGGCGGCTCAATATGACATATCCAAGGTACACTAGACTGTTAGAGAACAACTTGAGACTTGTACTTTGGTGCTTTGCAGTTTTGTAATATGATTGTAAGCGCGTGCGCATGGTGTTCACAGAAAAACAGTGGATTGTTTTTTTCGTGTGTGTATGTGAGTGTGATGTTGTTAACCTACTTGCCAATTTAGTATAAGTTTCACTTTAGCTGATGTATGAAGACAAATACTGTATGCTGAAAATGTGCAACACAAAAAAAGCCTAAAAACCTTATAAAATGTAAAAATGTTGATATAAAAAAAAATGTAAATTTGTATAATGTAAAAAAAAAAAATGCATATATGTTCTGTATAGCATCTTGTAGATATTAACTTATTTATTGTTATTTTTGTCATGGTAATATAAAAAAAAACATTCACAATTAAAAAAGCTATTTTGAAATTCACTCAAAGTCTCCTGTTTTGCTTAGTTGGGTTATCCTGAATCAGTTCTGTGTTTCTAAGAGCCTCAACTATCCCAGACAAGCAGAAAATGGCAAACAGACAGCAGCTGTTGTAAATCCCCTCAATGCCGCAGGATATTTTACACAGCAACAGTAAGACAAAGCAGTGGCTTCATCATGCAAGATCCTTCGTCAATTACAACGTCACGATGTTATCAGCTGATTTACACACATATAAACAACCAGTGCATGATGCAACTCTGCCCAGTGTGATGCGATTTCACATTTTCCCCAAAAACAGGAACTCGTTCTTATGAGAAACCAACAACCAGTGCATGTCTAGTCAGTAAAAGGCTGGAAACAATCTTTCTATTCCCTTGTAAGAACAGGTGGGCAACATGCCATAAAAATACCACAGGATCCGTTTCGTTACGCACAATGCTGGCTGTAAATGTAGAGGATCCATTTTGAAGGGTTGGTGTGAAGACCTGTAAATTTCTCTATGTATATGATATGACGGTAGCTTTTCTCAAATTAAACGGTCAAATGCTCATGAAGTGACTCTCAGAGCAGTTCTAGAGATTGTTTATGCATTCATGTACTCATATAGAGAGGCGGCAGAGGCTGAAAACACAGTGAGCGTCACGCGCTTCAATAAGTGTGTAGTAAACAAAACCACGCGTTTGCACCCTTCATTCACACAGAGACACAGAACATGCAGGATTCATATTTAAATAGGATTTTTGCAGCTTAATATTCAGAGACACTAGTCCATGCTGTGATTTGATTTAAGTATACAGACCTACTTTTGGTTTATCTGTCCAAAATTTGGCAAATTCCATGACATTCTTCATTATACAGTAAATTCCATTTTTATGACTGGATTCCACTATTCAGTCTGTGTTTTCCGCATCGTGGAAATAATAGGGCCCTAGATATTCATGTCATAATGGCTCAGTTTTCCTCTATAGCCATTATACAAGTTACGTAAACTCATACATCAAGCGAGAAAAGCAGGCGGACATCAACTATGCTAAAGACCACAAGCACGCTCTAATTGGTTCAAACAGTAAGCATTTGTTATTCATTACAAACGCACAAATATTTGAGCATTTCCTCACACACTCTCTCACTACTGGCTCGAGTTTCTCATTCAAACACATCCCGCCTCTGTACAGTACCCAAATATTCGACAGCGCACAAAAACTAGGTCACTTGCCTTGCAGCATTCCTTGTTCAGATTCAGATTTTTAGAAGCCCATCCGAGACTTCTTCTTTGGCTGGGAGGCCTGAGAGAGGCTTCTGATTTGGGGAACTCTCTGGGAAGACAAAGAGCGATGAGACGGAGTCGGAGAAGAAAGGCGAACCCGAGGTGAATGTCTACCATCCGGTGCGGAGTCCTGAGTTGATATTTGGGACATGGGAAGGGAACTAAGGTAAAACTCCTTGCGCCGTTTCGATTGGACAGTTGTTGGGCGTGTGGAGGTGAGCGATGCAGGAGGGCCCAAATCCATCCCTGCTGCAACACTACAGGTGCCAGAGGTCGGTCGTTCAACCTGAAAGTAGTATCAAAAATATTGTTTAAAAATTGCAATCATCTGCTGTGAGTACACATATGCCATTTTAAATATTTTGTTTATACGTCAAGATGAAATAAGCAAAAACATCATACATGGATCATACACGGATGTTTTTGCTTATTCGTGAAAATGGCACAAAATATGACCCAGATTAAACAAGCTCAAACACAAAGTAAACATGGTCCAAAAACTTGTATTACTAGTTGAAACTTTCCAATGTTTTGACACATTTTGGTGTAGATTATTGTACGTTTCCATTATTCTACTCTGTTTAGCGATCCGTTAAAATGATTTATTAAGATAACCATAAATACTTAAGTTAATGGGGATTGGTAAAATTTTGTAATGTTTGTGAACGACGTCTTATGTTCACCAAGGCTGCATTTATTTGATCAAAAATGCAGTAAAAACTGCAATATTATGAAATATTATTACAATTTTAAATATGTATTTTCTATATTAATATATTTTGAAAATGTAATTTACGCCTGTGATCAAAGCTGAATTTTCAGCATCATTACTCTAGTCTTCAGTGTCACATGATCCTTCAGAAATCATTCTAATATGCTGATTTGCTGCTCACAAAACATTTATTATTATCAATGTTGAAATCAGCTGTGTTGCGTCATTTATTTCAGAACAGCATTTATTTCAAAATAAAAATCTCTGTAACATTATTTATAAATGTCTTCACTGTCACTTGAGCAATTTAATGCATCCTTGTTTAATAAAAGTATTTATTTAAAAAATATAAATCTTACTGACACTAAACTTTTGAATAATAGTGTATAAATGGACACAACACAATTTACGCTAGTTTCATGTCATTAATTTCTCATTGAACTGGCATAAAATCTATGATAGTCACCCTGATTCAAGAGAATAATTTTATCAGGCACCAGCTTCATTTTAAAGACTCAAAACTCAAAAAGTAAAATTGTTTATCGTATCAGCCACAAATAGCTATAAATCATAATTTATCGGTATCAGTTCTGAAATTCCATATCAATGAATCCTTACCTGAATGGAAGACTGAGATTTTGATGGAGATGTCGAAAGGTCTGGATCAGGCCTCGTTGGAGATCTTCTAGGAGATCTGAAAGGCTCTTCTGTAGTTGATTGTTCATTTAAAAACCGTCTCAGAATGATGGGGCTCTTTCTGTGCATCTCAGGTCTGGCCCTCCATTCCTCCATGTCTGTACCTTGCGAGCTGTCCAAAGTCTCCCCTTCTGAACCCAGATACTGACTCCCCACCGATGACAAACCCGAAAGACTCTCTTGGTAACTCACAGACGAGGTGAAGCTTCGAGAAAGTGAGGTGCGATTGCGAGCTTTGGCCTGCTTCTCTCTCCGACGCTTTTGGCGAAGAGCCGCGATTTTCACGTCTCGATTCAAACCCAGCTTCTCCTCCCACCAGTATTTCCAATTGCCCTCCCATGAAGCAGCCAACCGCTGACTCACATCGTCAAGCCAGTCACCTTGATCTACAGGATCGGGAACCGGCATCACATCCAGGTGAGGGAGGTACGTGACCCCATGCAAGAGCAACTCTTTCTTCCTCATGACCTCTTGAAGGTCTTTCCTCAGACTCATCAATCGATCTTCCTTTGGTTTATTCAGCTTTTTGCCCATCATGTCCTTTAAATCGTCCGTTCTGATCCGCCGAAAATTAGGGTGTCGCTTTTTGGCGGCAGCCTTTTTAAAAATGGGCTTAAACCATTTGTTCCAGGCAGCTTGGAGATCAGGATCCTTGCTTGAGTTGGGTGGTCTGGTGGAACAGGTTGGGTTATTCCTAGTCGAATGACTTGATGGTTCTTTCCTAATATTTTCATTTGTATCCAAAGCATTTAAGTCATCGTTATCGACATTGTCGATTACTTCCAAATGACGAAGCGCCGCCTGTCGACCCTCGGTCTCAGAGTCGTCATTGTCAGTGTGGGACTGCATGTTCTCGCTATCTCTAGTTTCTACTGTACATTGCACACTGACAGACTGTTCTGGTGCGTCATTATTAGTTGCGGTCTGATCTGTACGCAATTTCAACGTTTGGTAAAAGATGTCTCCGGTTTCTGTGAGCTGGAAAACAGACATGTAGTCCTTTTTTTGTACAGCAGTGAAACCTGAGGAAGAATGTGAAAGAACATTAATCTGTTAATCACTGCACCAAATGATAGAGTAGGGCTGTTTGATTAATTGAAATAAAGCCAACATTTCAAAGCTTGTAATTTAATTAAACAAATATAGCTGCAAGTTTCAGAGTAAAGCATGGCACCATGTTGTTTTACACGTGAGCAGCTCATGTGCCAGTGTTTTCAGTTTCTCAAAGCAGCTTGGTTTGCAATAAATGCTGCTCCACAAACTCAATCTCTGCATCTGCTGAGAGTTTTGGTCACATTTAATGTGCATTTGATAACACAACATATGCCAAACATCTTCTCCATACTTGTACTGAGAAGTACCGGGAGTTGTGAACAAACAAGAGGTTTTGAGGATTTTCACCAAAATAAAAGCTTGATGGTTTAACTTTTGAAAATGAAGACATATACAAATTATATAAAATTAAAATGATATTGATATAATGATATAATGCAGCTATTTCATAGAGTATATACACCTATCTAGTCAAAAATGTTGAAATGGTTGTAAAAGCATCCTGACCTGCAGCAGGCACATTCAGTCTCTTCTGAGCGAGGTGTCTCTGGTGGGGTAGCAGAAGGTTTACGTGGCTCAGACTCTCTTTGGGACTTAAAAGCTTTTGAATGGACCCCCGAGTCTGACAGACGTGCTCTCTACCACCTGAGTGACAAAATTAACATGCAGTCATTTACTCAGCTATTCAGAAAAATGCTTTTATCTAAAGTGACACTTATTACAGAGCAAACCATTACACCACAAGTTGTTTGGAGTTGTGTGAAGACTTTCTTATTGGCAGTTCACACAGGACACATTATTGCATTCGAAAACAGCAAGATGCAGCAAAATAAAGAAATTAAAAAAAAAAAAACTCCTGCCCAGCTCATTTACATTACATTACAAAACAATTATAAAAGCAAAGCAGCAGAACACAAAACAGCATTCTGTGTGAAATGGCCCTAATGCATGAAAAAAAATTCACTTTGACCAAAACAATTCAACTTACTACCATGACATGCTTTGCATAAACCTTATCTTCCTGTACCACAGCTGGTGCACATTTCCAGGTAACATACAAACTAACAGGCTGATAAAGATGCACTGCAATTTTCTTTGGATAAAAGCATCAGCCAAATACATAAAAGCACAAATTATGACGAGTAAACAAATGGAAAATGTTGCTCATACACCAAACCCCTCACCTGTGTACTGCAGTAACATGAGTTCCTGTGACCTCTGAGCACCCAGCAGCAGTTTGCAGGTTTGGCCCGGGGTCCGTGCTGGCAAATCATACGCAAACATCGGCGGAGACTCCATCATATGGTTCCATTTCAACATGGGTACAGAGGGAACTCGCTCATCAATGATGTAGGTGGAATACTGCAGACAAAGAAATGTTTTATTTCTCTTCAGGCATCAGATACCAGTAACAGTATGAGTCTTCAAATATACACTATTGTTCAAAAGTTGGTACTTATATTGAGCAAAGATGCATTAAATTGATCAGAAGGGACAGTGAAGATGTTACACAAGATTTCTATTTCAAATAAATGCTGTTCTTTTGAACTTTCTATTCATCAAGGAATCATGAAAAAATGCATCATGGCTTCCACAAAAATATTAAGCAGCATAAAACATAACTGTTTTTAAAATTGATAATAATAAAAGTTTATATTAGAATGATTTCTGAAGGATCATGTGACTCTGAAGACTGGAGTAATGATGCTGAAAATTCATCTTTGGTCACAATAATAAATGACATTTTACAATATATTCAAATAGAAAACAGCTATTTAAAATTGCAATAACTTCACAGTATTACTAATTTTACTGTATTTTTGATCAAATAAATGCAGCCCTGGTGAGCAGAAGAGACCTTAAAAAAACATTAAAAATCTTATCAGCCTTAAACCTTCGAACAGTAGTAAAAAAACTAGTATACAATGGCACTTAATGATTACTCTATTCATATACAACTGTATTTGTGTACACAAAGGTAGTTCAAAGAATACAACAGAAATACTGCGGTAGTGCCAAGGTACTTTTTGGTAATGTCAAGATCACAGTTATAAAATACATTCAATAAGGAAATGTTCCACAGCATTAAAGATCAAATCTCTAATTATAGTGATAGTGATATCAGCTCCAGTAAAGAATAAAAAAGCTTCAATGTTATGTGTGTGGAATCCAATGACATTTGATACACATCATCATTCAAGGAAGTTCTGGAGGATCGCCTGGAAAAACCACAGGGTGAAACACTGCTGCCACTCCTTCAGGCTAATATCTGACGCAAACCCTCAGATGTTATGTGATGTATGACGGCATTTACCTGGGTATTAATGAGGTGGTGATGGGCGTGGCTTTTACTCAGGTATTTTGCGAGAATCACTCGCTCTCCCGACATACAAGCTGCCGTCCTTCCGATCCGGAACAATGTGTGATTACTATCAGCACTCTGCATTGAGGAAGTGACAAAGATTAATATTAAATTGAGAACCACCTAAATCAAAACACAGAGGAATAAAGAGAAGAAAAACAACAGTGTGAAAGAATGTTCCTAAAATAAATAGCAATGATACAAAAAGGAATAAATTCAGCTTAATTAAAAGGCCTTTTTTCACCCAATATATTTTACATTTAATTTCTTGAAAGGTACTAAAATACTTACATTTTAAATACTGTATATTAATAATAAATAATAATAATAATAATAATAATAATAATAATAATAATAAATCACTATTACTATTATTATTATTATTATTATTATTATTTAATTGTTATCCTTATTACAGCCTATTATTACTAATAACAATTAGGATTAATAATAGTATTTTATAAAGTTATCTAATTGTTATTATTAAATCCTGTTATTATGAACAAAAATATGATTTAATAAAATTGATAACAAGACTTAATATTAAATCCTATTATTAATAACAATAATAATAATAATAATAATAATAATAATAACATCGAGACCTAAAAATAAATAATAATAATAATAATAATAATAATAATAATATTTTATAACATTATCATCTAACTATTATTATTATTAAATCCTATTATTATGCACAACCATATTGGTACACAAATGTGCTGTCAGAACTTATTTACACAGCGCAGTTTTTATTTTGGTCGCGCATGCGTACTTGCGTACCACTTACGTGCACCCCTGATTATTACTCACAATACACAGTGCCAAATTGAAAGCATGAGCAAGATTAGCATTCAAGCTAGTGCAGAAGAGAAGTGCAGAAAAGAGAACAAATGTGAGTTACAGTAAGCACATTTGTTAATGGTTGTGGATTAGTTTAGTGTTTGCAGAAGAGGTGTGTCTTCAGCTGTATATTATTTATCTCTGTAACATCTACTTTTGATTGTGGAAGTAATCATTCATGAGTGATACACACTCAGGGTTTTTCCTGCATAGAGAATTATGAGGCGGCCGCCTCCGCCAAATTTTATGCCGCCTCTGGTTGTCGACTAAACTCAGACAGGCAGTCAGAGCAAGCGTCACTGAACAGTGTCCATTAGAGCTTTTAGTTCTTATTTGGAAAAATACTGATACTTTTATACGAGTTTAATTGCTATTTATGTACACAGAATCATCATTTCTATTCATTTTTAAGTGATTTACGAGATCTGATGAGCATTAACTCAAATTACGCGATCATCTCTGTATGTATGAATGAATGAATGAATGTGTTCCTGTGGCTCAGTGGTAGAGCATTGCGTTTGCAGCGCAAAAGGTCATGGGTTCAATTCCCAGGGAACACACATACTGATAGAATGTATAGTCTGAATGCACTGTAAGTCGCTTTGGATAAAAGCGTCTGCTAAATGCATAAATGTAAATGTAAATGTGAATGAATGAATGGCGGAGACACGCGATTTCGTTTACTACACACAGACTGAAGCGCGTGACGCTCGCGGTGATTTCAGAGTCTGTCGTCTCACTAAATGAGGACATAAACACATGAACAACATCTCCAGAACTGCTCTTAGATTCACTTAATGAGTATTTTACCGTTTCATTGGAGTAAAACTAGCATCACACAGAACTGTAAAGGTATTCAGGGCAACTTGTCAAAATAAAAGTTCGGTTTAACTTGCAGTACTGCTACTACTAGGCCAGTGGTTTTCAAACCTGTGCTGCAAGCACCCCTGCCTGCACATTTTGTATGTCTCCCTTGTCAGACACCCAATTCACACCTGATGAGTTGAATCAGGTGTCTGATAAGGGAGACATACAAAAGGACAGGTTTGAATACCACTGATCTAGGCTACTACTAAAATTATTAAAACTTATTTTTAAGTAATGATCAAAAAAAAATTATTCCATGTTTTAATTTTAATAGTAAATCCCCTTTGTTTCCCAAAATAAAGTTTGATTTTCAATAATTTAAAGATAAATGAAATTAATGTTTTATGCCTCCATTTGATAACTAGACACAGAATTTCTGAGGAAAAATAAAACATTTCATGAGACTATTTTAAGAATAAATTTGAGTAAATTAAGTTGTTTTAATGTTAATGTTTAATTATTTTATGTTCAAATAATTAGACATGCTACAACACAGAATTTGGTAACAATAGACATGGTGAAAGAAAATACAACATTTCATAGGGCCCTAAACATGTAATTTTTGTTAAACTTTTAATAAACTAATGTGAAGTTGTATAAGTTTCATGATTTTAATTAATTAGACATGCTTTGATTAATAAAATGTAATTTAACCATTAAAAAGGATTCCAGAAAAATTAGAAAGGAAAAAATCATGGAATTTGGGAAAAAATAAATCAGATTTCAGAAGGCCCTATATTTAACTCACAATAATGATAGAATTTTCATATTAATAAAGAATGTTTACATGAGAAATGTCAAGCTGGTGTAACTATTAGGTTAGTATAAAAACTACAAATAACTTACTTCAACAACATTATATGACCAAAATCCACATTGGATCGCAATCGTAAGTTATTACAAACACTCAATGCTGGTTTGAAGTGAGATTTGAGTAAAAGTTTACTATTAATTTTATAAAGTCTTAGCTTGATGCTAATGTTAGCTGTAATGCAACTGTTACCCCGCTGTGATTTCATTTCATGATGTAGTCTACCAAAAGAATTTGTTTTATTTTCTAGACACTTTACGTGGATAAATGTATATTGGATCAAAGCGATGTGGACCAGGAGACCATTAGGAGTGGATAAAATTTTTTAATTTCACAAAGTGTTTAACAACCTAATGTTATGTTTATGTTCACCTATACTACAAAAGGGCTTTTAGTATATTTGTTGTATTTGTTGTTGTATTTAATTTGTTTTGTAAAATGTATCTTTATAATTATCATTTTTTTTCAATCATATAATTATTATAACACCTAAAATACGTCGTGGGTAAAAAGTGTTTGTTCCAGCCAGTTAAAGGGTGGGTATATTGTATGCACATGATCAGGATGGTACCATCTCCGCCTCATTTTGAGCCAGGAAAAACCCTGAACACTAAAGGGTAAAATGCGCAACAATGACATTTTTTTTTTTTTTACAGTGGCCAAAAACCTTTGCATGATGCTGCTTCTACACTGATAGGAGTTGCTGGATTGGCTATCAAAATGAATGAAATGCACACATTGCACTCTGATAAGGTTCTAAATATTTAAGGAGGACTCATTTCTATATATGAAATTCACAACCAAGTTTCGTCCAATAATAAGAGGCGTCTCTTTACCCGAATGTCTGTAAGCTCCGCCCCTGTTCTGTCAGCATACACCATCACTCTTGGGTGACAGGAGAACTCACACCATCGCCATGGCGACTTAGCATTGAAGTACAGGTTGGAATCCTCCTCACGGAACTTCTGCAATCTGAAACAGAACAGAATTTCACAAATCTCTGGACAGGTTACAACATCACTCACTCGCTCACTCACACAGCGTCATGTAAGCTGGGGCTTGCATCAGTTCAGCGGACAGACTTATAGTCAGGAGTGGAAACTGAAGCTTTCATGTATGATATGTGGTTGAGGTGAATGCAATATAGAAACAAGCTTCAATGCATTACATATATTTTGTGGCAATAAACAGCTTCTAGTGGTACTTGTGTTTATGACAAACCAATTTCACAAATGCCCTACAGTTCATTTCAAAATCATGAGACTTTTTGTGTTTCTTGAAACACAAAGGTGAAATTTTGAAAGTTTGTTTTAAGTGGACTGGGTCTGTCCTGTTTGAAAACGCACCATTAAAACATCTTAACAGTTTCAATATCTTCTGAAGCCACATGACAATGTTCTGTGATAAACTAATTTATGTTTTCATTCATGGAAAATCTTGACATTTACACTAGCTTTCAAATAAAAGCTGCACTAAAATATTAAAATGAATAATTTTAAAATAAATTAAACAATAATAAAACATACTAAAGAAATGTTTTTTTTCCATTTATATATTTTTTTAAATTTATATTTAGATTTTTAGAGTTTTATTTACTTAGATGTCATGCAGTTGTGTTATTGTTCACTTAAACTAAAAAAATATTTTCAGCTAATTGAAATTAAGCTGAAATAAAACCTCAGACAAATTTTTTTTTTACAAAAGTTACAATTTAAAAAAAAGGAACAAAAAGTTACAGTTAATTAAACTGTAAATATTGCCTTGGCAGCTAACTTAAAATAAGTTGAAGGGCTAAACGGGAAAAAAAAAAATTAAATCTTATTAGAAAATATTTTTAAAAATAATAAAAATGACAATACTTAGTAAATTTACTATATTTACTATAATATTAATTGCTATATTATATTTTTATAAAACTAATAAAAATGGCAAAAGCACAGAACAAAATTACTAAAACTTAAATTAAAATAAACTGAAAACAAAACTTATTCATAAAATAATTTGAGCTATAATAATATATAAATATATAAATTGAGCTAT
The DNA here is from genome assembly GCA_039654775.1 of Spinibarbus caldwelli. Lineage (NCBI taxonomy): Eukaryota > Metazoa > Chordata > Actinopteri > Cypriniformes > Cyprinidae > Spinibarbus > Spinibarbus caldwelli. The sequence continues at coordinate 3,772,622 of CM077259.1, forward strand.
AATAATATATAAATAACACTGATGTGATGTGAGCATTAAAGGGATAGTTCACCCAAAAATGAAAATTTGATGTTTATCTGCTTACCCCCAGGGCATCCAAGATGTAGGTGACTTTGTTTCTTCAGTAGAACACCAACAAAGATTTTTAACTCAAACCGTTGTAGTCTGTTAGTCCTATAATGCAAGTCGATGGGCACACAATCTTGAGAAAAAAAAAAAAAAAAACCTGCACACACAAATCCAAATTAAACCTTGCGGCTCGTGACGATACATTGATGTCCTAAGACACGAAACGATCGGTTTGTGTGAGAAATTGAACAGTATTTACATAACTTTTTACCATTCTGATACACCTCAATGTTCAACCATCCTGAGCTCATCCACAACATCCGGCGTGACACATCAACGGCTCTGGAACATAGATGAGTAGATCCTTACGTATCACGGCCCATAGAAACATTCGCTAATGAGGCATCTATCTATCTATGTGTGTGTGTGTGTGTGTGTATATGTGTGTAAATATATATATATATATATATATATATATATATATATATATATATATATATATATATATATATATATATATATATATATATATCTCTCTCTATGTGCCAGAGCAGGTTGAGGCATCACACGCCGGATGTTGTGACAGTCGGACATTGTGGTGTATCAGAGGTAAAAAATTATATAAATGCTGTTCAGTTTCTCGCACAAACCGATCGTTTCATGTCTTAGGACATCAATGTATCGTCACGAGCCGCAAGGTTTAATTTGGATTTGTGTGTGCATGTTTTTTTTTTCTCAAAGATTGTGTGCCCATCGACTTGCATTATAGGACTAACAGACTACAACGGTTTGAGTTAAAAATCTTTGTTGGTGTTCTACTGAAGAAACAAAGTCACCTACATCTTGGATGCCCTGGGGGTAAGCAGATAAAAATCAAATTTTCATTTTTGGGTGAACTATCCCTTTAACAGACATCAGAGAACTGTGAACATGTGAATGTGTTGTTAAATTACTTAAATATTAACTTAAAGTCTTAGGTGACACTTTAAAAAAATATCTGAGGTTAAAGGGGTTCAACTGAAAACATTGGGAATTCCTGAACTATAGCAATGGGTTTGAAAGTTAAAGTTTAAAACATGAGTTGAGTAAATGCAGTAAAGCCATTCTCTCAACTAAAAAAGCTGATTAAATATGTGGATATAAAAACATCTATTACTATGCACTTGGGTACTGGACGAACTCAACTAAAGAACATTTTGAGGAGGAAGTTGATATGACGATGTTGGAGTCATGAACACTGAGCTCTAAGCACAAGATAACAGCCAGTGAAGCACATATTGTTCTTAAACACACGTATACCCTTTTTTCGCAGTCCAAAGATAAGCTGCTCCCCGCTCATTGACCACTGCGAGCTCATTGGGGAAGTGTGGACTGTGGAGGACAAAACACAACACATTAATAAGACAAATAAGGTTTAACTTAATTTAGAGGTTCACTATTAGAAAAGCTATAATACACATCCTGCAGATCCAGAAAATATCCTAAGCCACATTTCTGCTGTTCTTAAAGGGTTACTCCACCCCAAAATGAAAATTTTGTCATTAATCACTTACCCCCATGTCTTTCCAAACCCAAAAAAAGCTTCGTTCGTCCTCGGAATACAATTTAAGATATTTTGGATGAAAACCGGGAGGCTTATGACTGTCTCATTGACTGCCAAACAATTTTCACTGTCAAGGCCCAGAAAAGCATGAAAGACATCGTCAGAATACGCCATCTGCCATCAATGGTTCAATCTGAATTTTATAAAGCGACGACAATACTTTTCGTACGTAAAGAAAATAAAAATAACGATATTTGCGTCCAGTGGATATTCTCCAAAATGGCGCTACGGTGACGCGGAGAGACACAGAGGAGACGAATTGTTGAATAAATGTCGTTATTTTTATTTTCTTTGCGTACGAAATGTATTGTCGTCGCTTCATAAAATTCAGATTGAACCACTGATGGTAGATGGAGTATTCATACTTTTCTGGGCCTTGACAGTGAAAATTATTTGGCAGTCAATGGGACCGTCACAAGCCTCCCGGTTTTCATCCAAAATATCTTAAATTGTGTTCTGAGGACGAAGGAAGCTTTTACGGGTTTGGAACAACATGGGGGTAAGTGATTAATGACAAAATTTTCATTTTGGGGTGGAGTAACCCTTTAAGACAACTGCCAAGAAACAAATTTAAGATAAACAAGATTAGAAAACAAAATCCACAAAAGCAATAAATATATAAACTTTCTAGAATTACATAGATTATATATTTAGGACTAGGACTGGGCGGTATGATGAAAAATATTTTTTACATATACATTATATATCATTTAGTTAATGGAAAAGGAAATGCTTTCCACATGTCTGTTAGACCTTGAGAATGAAAGTAAACATAACATGTTCACAATTAAACTCTACAGCGCAAGATAACATCTAATTTAGGGCCTCATGAAATCAATTTAATTTTTTTCTGAATTCTGTGTTTTCCATTATATTTTTTCTGGATTCTGTGTTTAATGATTTTATACAAATTTATCATCAAAAATGGTTTCTAATGAACTAAAACTTTTTTTTAACAATTTAACAAATCACTTAAAATGTAGTCAGATAAAAAAACATTTAAATTTATAAATCAAATGCAATTTGCACAACAAAACTGTATAAATTAAAACATGGATGAAAAAGTATCCTGACTGTATTCAAAATATTAATATTATTACTTTGAGAATTACATTTTAGTACACAAGATAGTAATATATTTGTCATTATTCTTTAAGTTATCAAACGTGATATTGAAGACTGGAGTAATTCAGCTTTGCATCACAGGAATAAATTACATTATAAAAAATTTTCAAATGGAAATCAGTTATTTGAAATTGTAATAATATTTCACAATTTTTGATCAAATAAATGCAACCTTGGTGAGCATAAGACCCTTAAAAGTCTTATCGACTCCAAACTTTTAAACTTTACTGAATATTTTTCCTATGCAACTATATTTAGAATACATCATAGACCCTAATACTTAAATTTTGACTATTGTGTCCAGTACGTACAGCAAACCAACACAAACAATTAGCCTGGAGTCAGAAATGCTTACACTCATTCAGTGCAATAGTAAAATAAAGTCATTTGATTATCAAGGCACTCAGAAAGGCAGTTCAGCGCCAAAGTTGCTGGGAAGCTGATGATTTGAATAACCGCTAGAGACATTTTTCAAATCAACTAGTCACTGGACTGTGTGAATGGATAGTCAACTAGTAGTCAGTCATAAGGAAGGCCTGAATAATAAGGGTCCATCACGACCATGTTTTGCGAAGCATGTGAGAGCTTTCAAACACACCTGACGGTGATGCAGGAGAAGCAATCTTTTGTCTGGATGGCGTCAATTAACAGTGGCTTCTTTTTGTCTCCTAGCAACCAAACGCCACAGAAATAATCCGACCGCACAGCCACGTTACCTGCACACAGATGTTTGGAAATGCAATTTGATTTTGCACTCTGACATGAAATTATAATTACATGAAATTCCTTTTCATAAGTGATTACTATTGTTTTATTGGTAGTTACAGGGATGCTACCAAAAACACAATACTCTTTTATGCTTGTGTATTGACTCTTCCTCAATGTATGGTTTGTTCTCAGCCCATGCATTTCTCGCATCTCACCTACATCCTCCATATTGGCTGAACTGATCTGTTTGACAGTTCCATTCAAATAATAGACAAAAGGTTGGGAGCTCATGACAAAACTAGGAGGCTTGTCATCACTGAACTGTTGCACCACCCTGTGGAAATCTGAGGAACGGCAGTAAAGGAAATATGAGAGATGTGAACATTTTCCAAAGATTTAAAAACAGCGTATCTAGAGCTTTTAACATCAAATGCAAGACTTTAAACCTTTTAAGACCTGCAGAAATTAAATTAACACCTTATGTTTATATAAAACTTAAAATTAAACTCAAAATAAATCTTAGATTGTTTTACTTTTGACTCGTTCAATTTCAAAACAGGGTCATTGCAGGTTTACAATACTCACAAGTTTTATTATACACACATGTACTGAAATTGGGTTATGTACTAATAAATGAACACTAAGACTCAGAGATCGATCAAAACTGGATTTCGACACTATGATATTAATGTTTTAAAGAAAGATCTTTGATTGAGCAACCCAGAAAGAAGTCTAAAGATTTCATGTCAATAAAACCTTATATACAGTTTATTGTGTAACAAAAATATCAACAATATCCAGTGTAAAACATCTGTATATAATGTGGGACTTTTAATTATAAACAAACCCAAAATACATTTGGGACTCTTATTTAGAAATGTCTACACCCAGGTCAATCAATAATAAGAAGGAGCTAAAATATGCACTAATAATGCTGAAATAAAATCAAATATGAATATTACACATAAAATTAACATAAAAAGTAGAAATGTAGCCTTGGCAGCTAGCCTAAAATAAGTTAAAGTTGAAATAAGATAATCGTAAATATGTGAGTGTTAAAATTATTATTCTAAAATCTCAGGGGGCTTTCAAGAAAATATCTTTGGTCAAAATAATTCATTGTTTGCGAACTGCTCTGAAACCACGAGCCTGTAGAGTACGTTTTGATTTTGAACGTTTATTTTATTAAATCATCGCCTTTTGAAGTTTAATAATCACGTTAGGCTCCATCGTGATTCCTGTTCTTCCACCCTCAAATTCAAAGAAATATTTCCCCAAAAAATAAAAATAGTCATTTACTCACCCCCCAAGCTGTTCTAAAACTATATGAGCTTGTTTCTTCTGTTGAACACAAAAGTAGATATTTTGAAGAATGTTGGTAACCAAACAGTTGACGGTAGCCATTGACTTCTATAGTGTTTTTTCCATACTATGGAAGTCAATGGCTACCGTCAGCTGTTTGGTTACCAACAAAAGAAAGAAATTCAAATAGATTTGGAACAAGTTGATGGTGAGTAAATGATGGAATTTACATTTTTGGGTGAACTATCCTTTTAAGACCTCTTAAAATAATAAAGACTTTTGTTTTACCATTTAAGGTATTTTACGACCTTAAAGTTGAACTGAATTTATGAATGAATGCCTGGAATCTCACTTCTGTGATGCTGAAGTGCTGTGAATTAAATTGAATTAGATCATTGACCCAAAGGTCATGGAAATAAACTATGACATGGCAAATACTAAAGGATACTGAGTTTGTCCATCGCGGCTCCGCTGGGATAGATCAGACAGCCATCGCTGCAGCCCCGGGACTCGTGTAAGGGGACGTATCCCAGAGCGCCCCCTGTGGTGTCTGCACAGAACCGCTGCTGTTCCCTCTGAGTCGTCAGCTCTTCATGGAGGAGCGAGGCCAGGAGAGATGGAGGAACATCACTCACAATATCACTGACAAGTTGGTGCAAATGACGGATCTTGTTTGAGTAGGACGCAACCTCACACCTAACAGATAGAAAAGCACATCTGAGGTTTGATTTTGATTTTTTTTTTTTGACATTAAAAAAAACTAAATGTCACCATTATATTCATTCCTCCAACTCCGGTCATTTAAAATGGAAATTGGGCACAATCTTAAACCCATCTTTTTGTTTTATTGTAATTGTAAGAGAATAATATTTGATTCACATAAAAAAAATAAAAAAAATTGTACCTTTTATATTTTAAGCCCTTTATGAAGCTGTCGGCCCAGCACATTGACATAACATCCTGATTGACCAACAAGAACAGAAGACGACTGTTACAAAAAAAAAAAAAAAAGCCAAAAACAACAAGAAAATGAATTCTGAACACAACCACCAAACACATCGGGACTCTCACCTTTGGCTGTTTCTTTTTGAAAGAGAAGTTGTCCTGAAGCAAATGTCCCATTGTGGAGAACGCATCCACACAGTGATGCTGGTAAAAATACTGCATCTGAAAGAAAAACAGGGAGAAAACTGCTTTTTTGTGCTATGTACACACATTTCTCTAACACTGTGAGATGAAAAAGTCAACAAAAATGAGAAAACCCAAAGGTTTTTTTTTTTAATTTATTTATCACTACTTCATCAACTTACATGCTCTGGAAAATCCATTGGATTAAGCAAAACACCAGATGAGACTTTGGCATCTTGAAATGGTAAGAGATAACAAATAAGGAAATCAAAAGGAAAAAAAAATACACAATTATTTCACATTAAATATATATATATACACATTTTTTTTTTTTTTTTTTTTTAGATCAAGTAACACTTGTTTGCAGTGAGACATTACAATTAAACATTACCTTCCATTCTCAAGTGTTATTGTTAATGAAAACAAACTATTACATTTGTTAATTGACAAGAGGGCCCAATAAAATGAAATATAAAATATATAAAATATATAATATATAAAATTATAAAAAATGTTGCTATGGCAACTAACTGAAATAAAATAAGTTTACAATAAAATACTAAAAATCCCAATTAATTAATTAAAAGCTCAAATAAAATAAAGGATTTAAAAAACAATCTTATGAAAACAAATGATATAAATGATATAAATGTTAATTACTAAAGTAAGATTAGTTTACACACATTAAAATACTAAAATCACCAAAACTAAAATAAAAATTATACATACTTATAAATTATATTCCCTAATAGAATACACACATGAATACATTCTTAAAAACAGAAATAAAAATATTGACAATAGCACTTTAGAAAATCACTAAAACCTACAATTAAAATGCACAATGCCAATTCAAAATATTATTAAATAATATAATTTTTAGTAAAACTACCCTGATTTTCTTTTAAAATATAGATTTTCTTCATTAAGTTCACAACAATCCACTTTTATCAAAGAGTGACTTAAAAAATGGCCAAAATACACAGACTATATTTATAACAGTGCAAAGCAAACGCACTACATTAAAGCAAAAACTGCATTTTAGATTTTGGGGTGTGAGGATGTTTTATTTCAAATTTGAGCTCATCAAATGACAAACTCAGAGCATTAAATAATAATGATGTTTACCTTCACATGGTGGAATTAAAGGGGTCACCGCTGGTTTGACCAGCACCCATTCCTCACCACTCAGAGTGTGCTGCGATTCAAACACATGCTGGATCGACGACTGATCAGCATCACACTGTAAATTCACAAAAAACAAAGGTAAGTCAAGACACAGTTTCACAATTACAGGGTGGTGAAGGTGAAATTTAACATGATACTTGTGATACAGGCGGAAGAAAATGCAAACATATTTTATATCCATTTCTATCACAACAAATCTTATATAAACCTTTGAATCTTATTTATTATTTATCTCTTTTACTGATTTGCTCCTAACACATTTGTGAATGCTAATAATTTTGATTTTCTGTACTTCAGCATAAAACAAATTATCAAATAACTCAATATCATAACTCATAATAAATCCAGCACTATAATAAATCATAATGAACGAACGTAGCATCCCCATAATAAATCAACTCATTATGCATTCTTATTGAATTTCTTTCATTATACACTGATTCTTCAAGGAAGAACTAATCTCAATTATTAGCCGACAACTCTATGTAATTCTTTCCTGCTCAAGATATTTAGCAATGAACAAATCTTCATTAACTCATGCATGCATTACATAACTCTACTGAAGTATTACATGCAATAAAAAAAATCTGAAATTAATAAAATATTATATTTAGGAATCAAGAACAAATGCTCTAAATCCTCAAAAGTACCTCATTATAACAAATGCAGTTTTACAACTTATACGTTTAGATATAGGCTAATATATTTAATGTTTGCCCTTAACACATCTGCCTTGTATTCTGTGCATTACAAACCATTATTTTTATTATCAGGACGAATCTGTCATTAGCATTATTGTGATGTGTACCGTCTTACCGGCTCAGCATTGACAGCTAAAACTCGCTCATATGAACCCCAGCCTCCATAATTATGTTTCGGCTTTACTCCAGGTGGTCCGTCCAGATAAAAATGTGGGAAAAGCTGTTTGGGAAATTTGCTGTCCATAGTGGCGTCTTTCCCCGGCCCTGAAAATAAGACAAGCCCGGGCATGCTCTCCCGAGTCCGGCCGTCCACATGCGCTCTGATGGCTGCCATGATCCGGTCCAGTTAACGTTACAGTGTCATTCTAAGGTCGTAATATGTCGAAAATGTCGTTTTAATAAAGACAAATGTTGGAAATATTAGCACGTGTTTATAAAAACGTGGCTGGCGGGCGACCGCGTGAGCGCTAAAACAACCGCGTCCGCTGCTGACCTCTTCTTCTTCTTCTTCTTTGACGTTTAATGGCGGTTGGCAAACCAGCTTTGGTGCATATTCCGCCACCTACTGGGATGGAGTGTGAGGCATTGATATCAGAAGTAAAAAAAAAAAAAAAAAATAAAATAAAAAAAAATAAAATAAAATAAATAAATAATAATATATATATTCTATATTTTTTTATATAACTTTGTTGCTTTCAAAAAAGAGATAAGAGCTTTATATCCTTTGTAAGAACTATTAAGTATATTCTGCAAAGTTAAAGATTCTATGCCAACAGAAATTAAATCGTTTTCCAATTGAATTCTTTCACTTTCATATGCCAAGCAATCGACTATTACATGCTCTACAGTTTCTGGAAGTCCACATTTATTGCACTGACCAGAATCATGTTTCCCTATCATTAGAAGTGATTTGTTGAGGGTAGAATGACCAATTCTCAGACGAGAAATTACTATATCTTCCTTTCTATTTCCATAACTATTTCTAACTAAACCAACTTGTTTTTGTATATTGTACAGATGACGACCTTTATTTCCTTTATCCCACCTCTCCTGCCACATATTTTTAATAGCTGTTTTAATTAAACCTTTCATTTCAGATTTACCCAAAGGTATATCTAAATCAATAACATTATGTTTAAGGGCCTGTTTGGCTATCTTGTCCACATCCTCGTTACCCTCCACACCAACATGAGCCGGCACCCATAAAAAAACTGCTGAAAGTTTTAATTGGCAAATTCTATACAGATTTTGTAAAATTTCTATTAATATATCTTGTCTGGAATCTGATTTCCCACTTATTAAACTATTAAGAACTGATAATGAATCTGAGCAAATTACTACAGCAGACGGTTTAACTTCTTCAACCCACTGTAATGCTATCAAAATAGCCACCATCTCTGCAGTATATACAGATATATCATTAGTAGTTCTTTTTCCATCTCTATACTTATAAAGAGGGATATACATAGCTGCAGCTGTTCGTCCAGTTACTGGGTCTTTGGAACCATCTGTAAATATTTGTAAATAATGGAAATATTCACTCTCAAGATGCTGTTGCACTACTATTGCTTTAGGAGCTTGATTTTGTTTATCCTTTATAGTTTTAAATATCTGGAGATCCACAGAAGGCATTGAAAAAAACCAAGGTGGAGATAATGGCAATACTACTGTAGGACTAATATTTATGTTATTAACACCTATTTGCTGAGTTTGTTGTTCTACTATCCAACCAAAACTTTTCACCTGTGATCGTTCATATTCCCAGCAACTTCCCAAAACATTTTTAACTGGATGATTTGAAAAATGACCTTTAATATTTGCCCAGTATACCAGTCTTAGCTGGAGCTCACGTAAATCTAAAGGCATTTCTCCCATCTCTACCTGCAGTGATGATACAGGAGAAGATCTAACACCTCCACAGCAAATCCTAAGGGCTTGACTTTGAATTGTGTCAATTTTTATTAGCAAAGCGTTTGACGCTGATCCATAAATTATCCTACCGTAATCAATTGATGATCTAATTAGTGCGCAATATATTCTCTTTAGTGAATGTCTTGTGGCACCCCAATCCAGTCCTGCCAAACATCTCATTACATTAACTCCTTTCTTACATTTATTTATTACCTTTTGAATATGTGTTCCAAATGTTAACTTTGAGTCCATCCATACTCCCAGATATCTAATAGTAGATACTTGCTCCAACGTTTGCTCATACAACTTTAATTTTACTTCAGGAGTTTTCTTCTTTTTTGAGAAACAAATTACCTGAGTCTTTGCTACTGAAAGACGAAAGCCCCACTGATTAGTCCAGCTTTCAACTATACCTATTGCTTTCTGCATTTTTTTCTCTAAATATCTTAGATTTCTTCCTCTTATCCATAAGGCTCCATCATCAGCATATAATGACCTTCCTATTTCTGATCCGATTTCCTCAAATATGCCATTTATCATAATATTAAAAAGTACTGGACTACAAACGCTACCTTGAGGAGTTCCGTTGTCTATTATGTAGATTTCAGAGTAATCTTTACCTACTCTTACCTGTATTTTCCGTTCTTTTAGGAAATCCATAATCCAATTAAACAACTTCCCATTAATGCCCATTTGATTTAATTTTATTAACAGTCCTTCCTTCCATACCATGTCATAAGCTTTCTCGATATCAAAGAATACTCCTAGGACCATTTCTTTTTTCACTTGAGCTTTCCTAATTTCATTTTCTAAGCAAATTACTGCATCTATGGTACTACGTCCTTTTCTGAACCCACTCTGATAAGCATGTAATAAATTTCTAGTTTCTAAAACATATAATAGACGAGACATAACCATTCTTTCCATTATTTTACACAGGTTAGATGTTAAAGCTATTGGTCTATAATTTGTTGGTACAGTATGATCTTTCCCAGGTTTAGCTATTGGCACCACTATACCTAATTTCCATGAGCTAGGAAGTCTCCCTTGCCTCCAAATTTCATTATAAAATCTTAAAATAACTTTTAATCCGATATCTGAAAGATGTTTAATCATTTCATAACATACTTCATCTTTTCCTGGTGACGTATGTTTAACTCCTTCCAAGGCCTGCTTGAGTTCATATAATGTGAAAGCAGCATCCATAGTGCCTTCTGATAATCCTTTTTGAGCTAAAATTTCTTGATTATCTCTTACCCTTTTCTCTCTTAACTCCCTCATATCATCTGATATATTGCTATTGCTATGCACCTTTACAAATGCTTCTGCCAACACCTCAGCTTTTTCTTTATTATTAATAATCTGATTATTTCCACTTATTAAAACAGGAATTCTATTAGATTTTTGTATTCCCCCCATTTTCCTTATCATTCCCCATATCTCGCTAATATCTATATTTTTACCTATTTTGTCACAGTATTCTTTCCAGTAATTTCTTTTAGCTGCACGTATTACTTTCCTTACTACAGCCTGTGCTCTTTTATACAATATAAAAACATCAAATGAATATGATTTCCTTACTTTCTTTAAAAACCTATTCCTTATTTTAATTGCCTGACTACACTCAACCGTCCACCAAGGTACATTTTTCTTCTCTATTCTCCCTACACTTTTTCCTATCACTTTCCCTGCAACTTTACAAAGACTTTCACAGATTTCATTATTATATTGCTCTACATCTTCTATTGTACAACTTAAATTAAGTAAAAACTGTTCACATTCTTCTTGAAATATGTCCCAATCCGCAGACTTAAATTTCCATCTAGGGATCATTTCAATTTCTGTTTTAGAGACTTCTAATCCAATTTTACAATTAATAGGAAAATGATCACTACCCATCATGTTTTGATTTATTATTTTCCACATACTTATTTTAGCTAGATTTTCTGACATAATTGTTAGATCTAAAACTGAATATTTCATTTTAGATACATCCAACCTAGTAGCACTTCCATCATTTACACATACCAAATTATTTGTTTCCAAAAATTCCTCCACTTCTCTTCCGTTATAATCTGTTTGTATGCTACCCCATAACGTGTTATGTGCATTAAAATCTCCACACCACACCTGATTAGACTTATGCTGTCCCCCTATTTTAGTCAAAGTTTCATCATTTAGTCTTTTACAGGGATTATATAAATTTATTATTCTAATTTTTTGTGTTCCTGCCCAAACGTCTACTGCTATCGCTTCACAATCTTCCTCCACATCAACTTTCTTATATGCTACCTCAGATTTAATAAATGTTATCACTCCACCGCCCGTACCAATTTCCCTATCCCTTCTAACTACTGAGTATCCTTTTAACACAAAGTTTAAATGTGGCTTAAGCCATGACTCTTGAATACAAATTACATGAGGTTTATCACTAATATCTGCTATGTATTTCTTAAATTCTTGACCATTTGAAATCAAACTTCTAGCATTCCATTGAAGAATTACTAACACCATTAAGATCCACCACATGTTGTCTGAGAATTTGTTACCTTTACCTTTAATTTCTCATTTATTTGATCCACCGTTACTTCTTCTATATTTAAATATTTTCCAGCTGCTCTTAGAATTATTCTGATTTTTTCCGTACGGCTTTCTGTTTGCGCTGAGCAATTGACCACTTCTGCTATAAATGCAATAAAAGACATCTTATCAACCAACAAAGTATTTTCGTTTATTTTACTACTGTTTACATGTTGTACAACCCCTACCGAGGGATCTTCCACCGGGACTATCTTTTCAGTACACATCTTTGAGCTTTTCTGGACTCGCTTTAATGCATCAGCATATGATACTCCTTCAAATACTCTCAAGCATTGAACTTTCTCAGCATCTTTCCTTACCTTACAACCCCCATAACCTGCACTATGATTACCTCCACAGTTACAGCATTTTGGGAGAACTCCATGTCCACATTTCCCGTATTCATGCTCACCTCCACACCTTGCACAGCGCTGTTTTCCCTTACAACTTTCAGCAATATGTCCAAATCTCTGACACTTGAAGCATCTAACAGGCGGTGGAACATATGGCCGAACTCTGTAACTTACATACCCAATATACACTTTATCAGGTAACTTTTCCTCATCAAACTGAATCATAACTGACAAGCTATCCGCCTTTTGTTTATCTTTTACATATTTCAGTCTCCTCACATCAATCACCCCTGCCCCTGACAAGTTTTCCTTAATTGATTCAGTTGATATATCTGTCGAAACCCCTGAAATCACTCCTTTTACCCATTTCTTATCTTCCAACACGGTACAAGACACTTTTATCCCTAGTAATGTTTTTAGTCCCACGGCTGCTTTTTGTTGATTTTTATCTTTACAAATCAGCAGTAGTCTTCCATCTCTTGTCATTTTTGCACTTTCAATTTTTCCAATCGCTTCTTTCAATGCCTTAGTTATTTTAATTGGGTTTAACATTTTTGTGGATTCTGCCAGAAATTTTAGCATTACCTTGAATTCTACTTTCGGTCTTCTAATTTGCTGTCGATCTCTTTCACTTTCTGAACCAGACGTTTGATACCACGTTTTCTTTCTTTTACGATTTTCCACTAATTTCCAATTACTTGCCGAACTTTCTAATTCCCCGCCATCCATTCCATCCGTTTCCGGATCACTTCCTGATTCTACGCAACTTCCTTCCATCTCCGCCTCAGTCACACCCCAGTGCTGCCAACCGCCTTCCGCCTGCCTGACCTCCTCCTACATCCGCTGCTGACCTCACACGCCTCAGCTGATCAAAACGCCCGCCTCCGGCCAACCTTTCAAAATAAAAGCATTTTAAGCATGTCAAAATAAAGCCCTACTCTACTAATACATATTTCTAGCCCAGAGAATTTTACATTAAAAAAGTAAACAAATAAAATATGAATAAAGAAATAAATGAGTGAATAAATAAGCAAATAAACGATCAAACAAATAAAAGATGAATAAAGAAATAAATGAGTGAATAAATAGCGTAAGTAAATAAACAATCAAATAAATAAAATATGAATAAACAAAGAAAGAAAGAAACAACAAATAAATAAAATAAATAATTTTAATGAAAACAGAAAGATGAATGAATAATTAAACAAATGAATAAATAACATTAATAAAGAAAACAAACAAACAAATCGTGAATAAATAAATATTGATAAAGAGATAATTAAACAAATAAATTAATGAATGAATAAATGAATTAATAATATGTTAATAAAGGAAACAAACAATAACAAATAAAATATTAATAAAGAGAAAATACTGAATAAATAAGTAAATAAATAAATACAATATGAATAAAGAAACAAATCAATGAATACAGAAATAAGTAAGCAAATAAATAAATGTACAAATAAATATATTATAAAACATTAAAATATTAATCAAAACAAATACATTAAAAATGAATGAATGAATTAATTAATAATATGTTAATAAAGGAAACAAACAAACAAATACCTAAATATTAATAAAGAAATATGTGAACAAATAAATGAATTGCCAATAAATAAATGAATAACACTAACATGTCTTGTTATTTACTGATAACATTTCAGATAATAATAATTGTGAATTTAAATAAGTTCTGGGCCTGTAGGTTATGTTTTTTTAGCCATTTGAGGTTATGGACTAATAAAAATGTAAGCAGCGCCCTCACCTGTACATCCTGATTTTCACACGTGTTTATTAGATCTCAGTTTATTTACATATTCTCAACATAAAATATTTTATTATTTTGATACTTTCACTTTTGATAAGAAAACCAAATTCACCAAAACTTAATTTTGAATTCAAATGAATTTGAATGTTATAATGGCTTTTTCCTCTTCCTCATTCATGGAAAGTTATGCCTATGAAACCATAGAAGTTGTCAAAACAATGAGATGTGTGTGCTCATATGAAGCATTTGAATGAATGCATTGAGAATGAATGAATGCTCACTGAGAAACACTACGTGTTTTGTATTCCACCTAAAAAGGACAGGTCATAACAGGACAAGTCATAAAAGTTTGTTTCTTCATCAGATTTGGAGAAATGTAGCATTACATCACTTGCTCACCAATGGATCCTCTGCAGCGAATGGGTACCGTCAGAATGAGAGTCCAAACAGCTGATAAAAACACCACAATAATCCTCAAGTAATCTACACTACTCCAGTCCATCAATTAATGACTTTTGAAGTAAAAAAGCGTGTTTGTAAGAAACAAATCCATCATTAAGGCTTTTAAACTTTAAACTGTTGCTTCTGACCAAAATATGAGTCCATAATCCATAATAATGCTTCCTC
The DNA here is from genome assembly GCA_039654775.1 of Spinibarbus caldwelli. NCBI lineage: Eukaryota > Metazoa > Chordata > Actinopteri > Cypriniformes > Cyprinidae > Spinibarbus > Spinibarbus caldwelli. The sequence continues at coordinate 3,787,691 of CM077259.1, forward strand.
CCTGTGGTCCTCTCACATCAAAATCCACAGGCATATTTGTTTAGAACTGTTTTGGTCTGTTTTTGCTAGTGAACACTGCTTGATCTGTGCATATTTCTCTCCTGAGTCAGACGAAACAACTGGAGAAAGCAAGAATTTGTTTCTTACAAACATAGCTTTCTGCTTCACGAGATATTAATTGATGGACTGGAGTGGTGTGGATAACTTGTGGATTATTGTGATGTTTTTATCAGCTGTTTGGACTCTCGTTCTGACGGCACCCATTCACTGCAGAGGATCCATTGGAGAGCAAGTGATGTAAGGCTAAATTTTTCAAAATCTGTTTTGATGAATAAACAAACTCATCTGCATCTCCTGAGGGTGAGTGAATATTCATCTTATTTTGATTTTTGGGGAAACTATCCCTTTAAGCAGCGTTTCTGTCTGTATGTGCACATCTGCATGAGAATCGGAGAGAAAAAATCTGTTGCTACACTGTTAGTCACAGCCCACTGGCACTTTTGTCTTCAGGCCAGACAGCGTCTCCAAACTGTAGTCATATTCATCCTGCATGCTGTACGATGGATCAAATCCATTGAAAAATACACAGACAAAACCCAATGTCAGGTATGGCATATTTAATATGAACATCTATCATGATAAAGATTCACTGAAACAAAATATCAGACAGCCGTGATTATTGTTTTATTTGTTTTAATGACTATATTAATGTTGTGCTTTGAAATCACATGAGTTTAAATATAGGAATTATAATAAAGCATTTAGATTCTATATACAAACAAGGATAACATATACAGACAAACTTTGCCTTGGTCAACAAGGCTTTATGTAACATTCAAAACACACAGACTCTGAACACAGTCCAGGCAGTATATTACTTCCTTTTCTTCAAGGGCCATTCAAACAACTCTCCATTTGTATTCAGTATAAAAAGTGCTGCTCCTGTCCAACCGATTCTGGCTGGAATTACCGACTATTAGTTCTGCTCTTGGCACTTCACATATTAAAATCTATAAATCTAGAACAAGGAGGTTCAGAAACAAGACCGAAACAAAAAAACATTCTATATAACTCCTTTTTAGAATAATATAGTCAACTTGAAATCATGACTATTTGCTTATTAAACTTGATGCATCTAATTGATCAAAAATATAGTATTATGTGAAATATTATTACAATTTAAATAACTGCTTTCTGTTTGAATATAATATAAAATGTAATGTATTAAATTTATTCCTGTGGTGCAAAGCTGAATTTTCAGCAGCCATTACTCCAGCCTTCAGTGTATGAAAGCCTGTTTTCACCAAAAAAGGTAATTGCAACTTTTTATCTCACAACTCAGATTTTTGTTCTCGTTATTCTGAGAAAAAAAAAAAGTCAGAATTGCGAATTTACAATTCCGAATTTACATCTTGCAATACTGAGTTTATATAGTGCAATTCTGACTTTATTTCACTATTTTGATTTTTTGCTTTCAGCTTTGAGTTTATATTTCGCAATTCTTACTTTTCTTCTCAGACTTGCGAGTTATCACAATTCTGAGTTTATATCTCACGATTCTGAGCACTTTTTCCCAGAACTGTGAGGAAAAAAAGAGAATTATGAGATATAAATGCAGAATTGTGAGATAAAAAGTCATAATTACCTTTTTTATTTTTTTTATCCTGTTGCAAAAACAGGTTTCCATATCAGTGTCACATGATCCTTAAAAATCACTTTAATATGCTGATTTGCTGCTCATTTCTTATTATTATCAATGTTGAAAAAAATTGTGTTACTTCATATTTTTGTACAAATCGTGATACTTTGTTCAGGATTCTTTGATGAATAGAAAATTCAAAAGAAATCTATCATTATAAACATTATCTTTACTATCACTTTTGATCAATTTGATGCATTCCTGCTGCATAAAAGTATTAAGTTACTTAAAAACAAAACGGTAGTCTAAGTGTCTTTCGGCTATTTCAGACAGGTCACATTAAATATCCAGTTTCAATGATTAGGGAAGTTAAATATGCTCCACAACAAGCATTTCATGTTGACTTTACGCAGAGATGCTAAGCGCGCGTCCTTTGCGCGTAAGGAAGTACCGTTTAGTTCCAACAGTCCTGGACATGAGCACGAACAAATACGGATCCAGAGCACTATGCAGGCAACACAGACACACAGACACACTGAAATAGATATAAAAACTCTCCGTCGAGCTGACAGACAGCAGAACGTAATGCACAAAATGAAGGCAGCTGCTTGGGCCAAAGCACAAAATGAAGATAACGAAGTTAAACGTGCTAGCTCTGATATAAAGAGCCCAGTCTCGGTGCGAACGGTTCAGGTGCCAGACGATAGAGGTGTAACATGCGACTGTCACCACTAGGGGCAAAAAAAAACCTACACAGGTTAAACCTAAATTATAATAGATAAGCCACTGGTAGTAATCTAAATTAGCAGGAAGAACGTCATGGCATGTGATTATTCCGAGATCTGTGATGCGGTAACTTTGTTGCACTAGAAATTCTGGCAGAATGGCAATAATAAATACAATCCAAACGGTTACGCAACCCCAAGCGCTGAACGAGCGCTTTGGTAAGCTCTTATAAAGGAAAGGATGAACCACAGCTATGTAGCGTTTGATGCAAATGCATGCTAGTGTGAAAGCGGAGCAGTAAAGGTTTCCATAAAAACAGCCGGTCGTGATACGGCAAGCGGTTTCACCAAATATCCAATGGTTTCCGCTGAGATGATAGTGTGCTTTCAGTAGCAGGCTGAACAACAGCAGCAAGTCGGACGCTGCCAAGCTACAGTACAAAATAGCCGACGAAATGATCCTCACTTTGGTTCCAACGGACACCAAGATGGCGATATTGGCGGGAATGCCGACAACAACGGCTATGATGTAGACGGCTGGGATGAACCTGTTGCTCAGAGGACCTTGGAGGTAGTTTGCAGTGTTGTTGCTTTGTAACCTGACTTCGACATCAACAGCGGATGGGAGGACGGGGGTTTGGGGATCTGTTGTTTTGTTTGGAGGAAGAGGGACGTTGACTGGGATGGCGTTTCCTTGAAAAGTCCTCGGCCTGGCGATGACAGTGCTGTTGCGTTTGACCTTCCCGGCCCTCTTTCCTGCAAACAGACAAAGAGAAGAGTTAGGAAGAGAACATCATATTAAATATAACTAAAATAACTGCATGATTGCAAGTTAACAAATTTAATTTATTGATTTAATGAAATATTTTAAATTGCAAATATTATATTGAGTTCTTTTGACATCAAAATGTTGATCATTGCATCTGTTTGATACTGAGTGCTATTTAAAATTAAATATTTGCTTTAATCGATTTAAAAAAAAAAAAAGTTATAGGAACTTAATAAAACTGTCTTGATAACTTTGAAAATTGGGTAGTGGATTTCTAGTTCCCAGCATGCTTTGCATAGGACTGGATGAGGAGAATAAATGTTGAAATTGAGTGTTATTTTATGTGTTTATATGTCCAGGACTGTCTGAACCATCTCATACTACTTTTAAGTAGTATATAAACACCAGTAGTGTAAATATATACACATGCAGTTTATATTAACAGACAAAAAGTGAACTGAAAAAAAAAAAAACCTGTGAAAAATATCTTGAACTAAAAATTTTCCTACTCACATCATGTGCAAACTGCACAGTTAATAACACCTTCTGTTGTCTTACTACTTACTGTGTATATATATATATATATATATATATATATATATATATGATTATAGATTATTTCACTGAGAACTGAGGAATACAGTCTTTAAAATTGTTTGTTTATGGGGGGAAAAAATCCTATTCACGTTATTTCCAAGCTAATGGTTTCATTAATAAGATCTGTCTTATACTATTTTAAATTGCTCTATTCAGTATTAATTAATATAGGCCTTATAGTCATAAAATAACAAAACTACATAAAACTTGTTTTACTGTAGTTAATCTGTTTGTTTACAGATTATTTCACTAAGAAATAATGTTACAGAAAAAAAGACTCTTTAGAAACACTTCTACTCGAGTTATTTGAGCAAAATCAGATCTAATGCTGTATTTTTACAGTAAACCGACTCTTTTCTAATTCAAGAGGAAATTCAGACTAGGCTATACAGAGTGTTTAAAGCGTTAAAGCGTGTTTAACAAATCGATTTGCTTACCTTTAGCCTGGGTCGCGTTCAGAAGAATTAAAGCGATTAAAACAACAAGAAAAGCTTTCCCCATGACTAACACACACGTCCAATATGCTCAATTAAAGTCTCCACTCAGTCTGTGTGTGAAATCCAAATGAAACGAAAGGACACGAGAGTGACTGCGTCTCTCTCTCTCTCTCTCTCTCTCTCTCTCTCTCTCTCTCTCTCTCTCTCTCTCTCTCTCTCTCTCTCTCTCTCTCTCTCTCTCTCTCTCTCTCTCCAGAATTGCGGTGTCGTTCCATACCGATGACATCACCACCGTCCCCACTTTAGCATCATAATTACTTCGACCATCAAATAGTGTGGGGGCAAAAATAAATATTTTTGCTTGTAAACTGAAAAAAAAATAAATAAATAAAAAATAAATATATATATATATATATATATATATATATATATATATATATATATATATATATATATATATATATATATATATATATATAAACAATAATAAAAAATAATTACTTCGAGTATTTTGTGTTCTTGAGGTTCTTAATTCTCCAAAACTTTTTCAACTAAAGTCTTAAAGGGACCGTTCATAGTTTTTAATTATGTATTGCTCACTTGGCGGCAAGATGAGACTTGAGGGGGAAAAAGACCTGTTGGTCTAACAGCAATTTTAGTTTAGTTTGACAGTTTCTGAATGTCTGTTTTCACTTCCCGTCTTCTAATATCTGTTGGTATAATGGTTACTGCGGTGCAGCCAGCTTGCATTATCCATGACGCCGTATGAGCAGATCAGATACGCATCAAAGGGAACAAACACATGAGAGAAAGATGCTTTCCTGTTTTCTACGACCAACTCATACGTAGATGTGATTTAAGTAACTCACCAAAACATTCTTGCACACCCACACATCCATGCACACACTTGCTTTTTTATAGCCCTAACCCTTATGCAGGTCAGAGAGCTCAACTTCCTCTAAACTACAGTAGTTTTTACCAGATTTTATACTGGACATCAAGTGGCAATCAAACACAATACCAAAACTGTTTATTGTGCAAGAGTACAACAAAAATGACCTAAAACACAAACATATATCATACACATGGACCAATAATGCACCGACAGAGCTTAATTTGGATGGGTGCCGTCAGAATGAGAGTCCAAACAGCTGATAAAAACAACAATAATCCACAAATACCCACAATTCCAATTCATCAATTAACATCTTGTGAAGAGAAAAGCTGCATGTTTGTATGAAACAAAGAAACAAACCCAGAGTAAATTTTCAACAATTTTCATTTTTGAGTGAACTGTTCCTTTACAAGTTGATAAGATGATACATTTCACTATCTTAATGATTTTAGCTGCATTTTATTAATTGTATTTAGCAATGTTTTATGTCCCCAAACAGTTTGCAACTGTTTTATTTTTCCAAAAAGCATGTGCATCAACTATAGGTTACTTCATATTTTGTTTTTGAAACTGCTGGGTTTCTATCAAAGTGACTGTTATTCAGTAGAGGTGAAAGGTGTCATTGTTTCCTACATATACGTGAAGACACACTGAATGACTAACACACGTCTCCAGCTGCAAGCAAGCTGCATGAAACTCCTGCAAACATCTAGTAAACATCCTGCTGTTCAGAGTAAACATTCAGCTAGAAAGCTTACTGATCTGGTGCGTCAGCTACTCTGTCAAACTGTGAGACGGGAACACAGATGTGCTCCTTACAAACAGAACACATCAGAAACAGCCAGGCATGGAAAATTCCTGCCTGGGGGTAATTTCTCAAAAATACTTTTTACATTTTTACAGGAAAAGGACATCGAGTTCTGAAGTGACACTAACACGTCGGGACTTCTGAAGGGTCACGGAGTGTGTTTACACATGCGTGAACTGGTATTCAAACACAATATTGCACACACAGCATGAACACACATGCACAGAGATGATGCATTTAACAGGATGGTGCCTAAATTCCTTACAGTATGTGGAAATTTCTGAAGTTTGAGATTCTCAAACAGACTGAGAGGATTCATAGTGTAGAGATTTCTCTCCTTAAATTTAGCCTATAACAATTGACATCTGGTCTTAAAATCATATTGCTAATGTAATTTCCTCAATATCTGTAATATGATTATAAGATATTACAAATATGAAATATTATTTATGATTTAAATATACTAATTAATACACTAATGTACAACTATGAGAGTAGATGGAATGATGAGTGGTTCCTTATATATATATATATATATATATATGTATATAAAAGATAGGCTACATTAAAAAATGAAGATTGAGATTTTAGGATAGTTCACCCAAAAATGTAAATTCCGTCATGATGTACTCAACCTTACTTTATTTCTTCTGTGGGGGAAAAAAAAAAAGATTTGAGAATTTTCTCTTTTTTTCTTCATTTAATGGAAGTCAGTGGTAACAGTTTCTTTCATGTTCTGCAAAAGAAAGAGAGTTATACAGGTTTGAAAGGACATGAAGCTGAGTACATGAGACATGAAGGTGCCATTTTTATGTGACAAAACAGTACAATAGTGCAGCATACATACCATTATAACGTATTTTTGATGAAATTATCCTATATATAAATTATTTTTAAGCACATTTCTTAAATTCAGTGCTTAAAAACTGCAACTGGCAGGTGAACACTCAAACTGAGCTCGTTAAAGGTTTTTTATTTGAGTTAATGATTGTCTAAACCACGAGAAAAACACTAAACCGCAAGCGCAGTCCTCAGACACTGAAGAGAGCGTAACTCTGGATACAGAAACAGTCAAAACCCAAACAAAACTGAGCTGCAACACTAACCACTGCAGCTATGCTTCCAATCTGTGATTAATTATTACATTTCCGACATTGCTGAAATGGCGATTTCTCATGAATAAGGAGACATGTGGCGCCATCCCTCAGAAGACTTTAGTGTGGCCAACATCAGATATTTTTCCAGACACAAAGGAGAGGTAGGTAAGCGCTAATTAATTTTCGTTGTCTGTATGTTTACATATTTTTCTATTTTGTATAATTTATATATTTGACATAAATGAAATGAATTAGATAGGTGACGATAAAGCATGTTGTTTCAGTATGCTCTCATCTGTGTCTCAGGTGAACTGCTGCGCTTTCTCACCTGACTGTCAGATTCTGCTCACGTGCTGTGATGACGGCAGACTGTACCTGTGGAGCGCCATCAGTGCAAAACACCTGGCCACAGTTAGAGGACACTCAGGTACTTTAAAAGCAACTGTATGTATGTTTTGCGATTTTTTTTTTAGCGGGATTTCCGCTTGCCAAACTCACATACTCGCAGAACAGATCTTTTCGCTTTATTAGAAGTAGTGTACCATCAGATTGATTTTGAAACTGATATTTCAAGGTAAAAACTTGCTAGCACACTCATAAAATATATCAATATATTACTCAGTTAAAAAAAAAACTAGATTATCAAATGCACAATGCAAGAATCTTTTGTTGTGTAACTGCTAAATGATATCAGGTATAAAGTTACAAATATAGGGCTAGACCTTAAAAACTTGAAATATTGCCTGTTTAATGGCAGGTTCGTCTTTAACAACTTATCCCATATAGTGGGGCATGTTGTCACAAAATGGTCAACATGATTAACTGGGGACATGTGGAATAAATCATATATAAGTAAGTAAGCCTATTGTGAAAAAATCAAAATAGTGTAATTCATAATGGAGGAGAGTAGTTTTGTTTGCAAGGTTTTATTAGCGGAGCTCATAAACACAGAGAAAAGATAAAATCCGGGGCCACATATAAACAAATTCATGGAGCCCATCTAGAAAATACAACACTTACAATAGAGCAAAAATATACAAAAGCAGTAATAAGTCCATCCAGTGGTGCAATGTGAGTATGGTATGTAGAAGTATATTTCATGTATATGTGCATAAAAATGCAACATTTTCTTGTTTTAATTATTTGTTCTGAAATAAACACTCAGGTCCAGTGAAATCATGTGTTTTCTCCTGGGATGGTCAGCTGTTTGCGAGCGCATCTCACGACCGTACCGTCAGAATCTGGAGCCGCTCCAGCTCTGAATGCACACACATACTGACAGGTGTGTTTCACTTCATTATGACTCAGATAAACTCTAATACTGATCAATCACATGATTCACAGCTTCAGCAGCTACAACAATCATCATCACTGTTTGTTTTGTAATCAAATTATTTGTTGAATCATCCTTATAAAAATATGCTGTGAAAGCCACAGTCAAACTTTACTCCGGTTAATGTTGCTGATTGTCAGCTCACAGTGGGAGTGTGGAGACGGTGAGCTTCAGTCCAGACGGTCAGTGGCTGGTTTCAGGTGGATGGGACAATAGAGCACTGATCTGGAGAGTTCAGGTGACAAACAAACATGTCCTTTTACAATACTACAGTAGATCAGGAACTAATGTATGAAACAAACACTTCCCTTTTTAAAAACACTTTCATAGAGTCTAACAAAAATAGAGAGACACATGTATTTAACCAAATGAAACAAACGCTTCCCTTTTTAAAAACACACCGAAATAGACATGTATTTAAACAAACAAAACTTCCCTTTCAAAATCATATTTCAGGAGGAAAGAGATCTAGATTTTGACAATTTGGGTGGTTCTTGTCTCTGCAAGCCCTTCCAACATTTGAAGTGGATCAAAAAAGTTAATCAAAGTTGTCCTAAGACAAGAACAGGTATTGTTTTTGTTTTAGGACAACTTTGATGAAAGGTTTTGATCCACTTCAAATGTTGACTACTCATATATATATATTTATAATCATGATTAAACAGCCATTTTTATTGTGTGGGAAAAATATTAAGCATGATATTATAGAGAAAATGTTTATAAAATGTAATAATTTTAATATTTGCTATTATATTTATAATTGGATATGTTAATATACTGTATTATACTTTGTCTACTATATATATATATATATATATATATATATATATATATATATATATATATATATATATATATATATATATATGTGTATATATATATATATATATATATATATATATATATATAAACTATTTTGTTACTCTTTTAAAACTGAAACTAATTTAACTGTGATCTGGAAAATGATTATTTTCAAATGAATTCAAATAATATTATTTGATATTAAAAATATAAATATATAATTAAAAAATATAAAAACAACACATACATCTTTAAAAATAAAAACAGATTTCTTATTACAATAAAATTAGGACTATCAATAGAATATAATAACTTATTAATCCTATGATTTCTGACTAGAAGGAAAATAATGTCTAAATATAATTTTAAGCATATTTAATTAATAACACATTTTGACAACTCTAAAAATACTTTGGAAAAAAATTCCCCTATGGAGGTTTAAAAATCCCTAAGAATCATTCATATCCGTAACAAAAATAGTTTTAAGATGAACAGCATTTTGATGAGATTTAATACTCACAGTTACTAAACTAAAGACATAAATCTTGGAGTCTGTTTATGTAGTTACAGGTGTTTTAGCTCACCCGTTGAAGACTGTATCACCATGCTCTCTGTCCAGTAATGTTTGTGTTGTTTGATGTTCCAGAGCGGTGAGATGGTGGAGGATCTGCGGGGTCACACTGCAGCTGTCCAGAGCAGCGCCTTCTCATCAGACTCACAGTGTGTGGTATGAATCATGTTCTCACTGTGCCGATTGTTTTGCTCCGGTCAGCATGAGCTGCATCACCTCTTCTTTCTGTGGGTTCAGGCCACGGGCTCCTGGGATCGGACCGTGAGAGTCTGGAAACTTCAGGAGGAAAACGAGGTTGTGACATTACAGGGGCACATGGGAAACGTGGCCTGTGTCTGTTTCTCTGCCAGTGGGATCCTGGTGAGCTCACAAAACAGATTTGTTGTTGAGAATGAGCTTTGACTCAGAATAAAAAAAAAGAAATCTCTTCTGCTCACAGAGGCTGCATTTATTTGATCAAAAATACAGTAAAATCAAGTAATATTGTGAAATATTACAATTTAAAATAACTGTTTTCTATTTGAAAATATTCCTGTGAAGAAAAAAATGAATTTTCAGCATCATTACTCCAGTCTTCAATGTCACATGATCCTTCAGAAATCATTCTAACATGCTGATTTGCTGCTCAAAAAATGTATTATTATTAATGTTGAATTCAAAAATTAAAATTTTCTTAGAAAGTTCAAAAGAACAGCATTTATTTAAAATTAGAACTCTTTTGTAACACTATACATGTATTAAAGTAATAATTTCAAACATTTTGAATGCTAATGTATCACGGTTTCCACAAAAATATGAAGCAGCACAACTGTTTTCAAGATTAATAATATGTTTTTTGAGCAGCAAATCAGCATATTAGAATGATTTCTGAAGGATCATGTGACACTGAAGACTGGAGTAATGATGCCGAATGATTCAGCTTTGCATCACAGGAATAAATTACATTTTTAATTATATTTAAACAGAAAACAGTTATTTTTAACCATAATAATATTTAAAAATTTTACTGTTTTTACTGTATTTTTGATTAAATAAATGCAGTCTTGGTGAGCAAAAGTGACTTAAAAACCATTAAAAACATTCAAAATCCTTATTATTCCAAACCTTTGACCGCTACTATATTTATGTATGCGTGTGTTTAGGCCTCAGGATCATGGGACGGCACAGTGCGTGTTTGGTTGCCGATGCGTCACACGTGTCTGTTTGTGTTGGGAGGTTGTGAGCGTGTTTGGGTCAGAAGTCTGGCTTTCTCCAGAGACGGACTGGTTTTAGCATCCACCGCTGAAGGCGACATGGTAACACTAACACACACTCACACACACTCACTCATTCACTCAGTCTATGTTACATAGTTTTATATTGATGTTTGTTTATCAGGTGAGGATCTGGGATGTGACCACTGGAGTCTGTCTGAAGACGCTGCAGGTGAGAACTGATCACATGTTTAGTATTATGACATCACAAGCTTCATGATATGTGTTTGTGTGTGTTTTAGGGTCATAAGGACTCGGCGTACGGCTGTGTGTTCACTCCAGATGGGAAGCTTCTCACCAGCGGTTCTGAGCAGCTGGATGTAGAAGAGGATGAAGAAAACAGCACAGAGGAGAGAAGTGAGAGATGCAGGAGTTTAAACACAGAGCAGGACAGTAAAGATGACAGCTTACCACTGGAGTGACCATGAGGACGGTCAGAACATTGTGACCCACAGTGAATGAAAGCAGCTGTGGAACTGCATCCAGATAATCAGCAATATAAACCCACTGACACACACGGCCTCAGTGAATGTTATGCGGCCTTCTGCATGTCTGAATGATTGTATTTATGAGATGAGCATCTGTGAAAACCACCACAATGTCATAACATTTAGTTTGGGTTCATAAGGTTTCATTTGTTTTGTGATTGTTGGAAGTTTGTATGCATTTTGTATGCATGTTTTTCAATGCAAAAGTAAGCCATTGTCTGCAAATGTGTGAGATTTCTGATTATTTACTATTTTCACTGCAAACTAGTCTTTATGGTTATGGTAGTAAATTAAAATGTAATAAATAACAGTTTGCAACATCATGCAGCAAAACAACTATTTTTGTACTGCTAAAATAACGGGAAGTCAATGAATGACAATGAAAATCTCTCTCACATTATTGATTTTAATGATACTATGCGAAGGGAAGTGTACATTTTATATAATATATATTTTAACGTATTAAGACCCATAAAGGCTTGTGTATGGAAAATATTAGGTGTGATATAAAGGTAACAGGTGATTTCTCAAATTGTAACGTTTTGTATTAAACTTTACATTATACCATTAAATGTTACTTTTTTTTATTTTCAAAATTGTATTGTTACAGTTCTGAGAGCCACTTTAAATTTAAAATAATATCTGGGCAATATTTATTTTAATATTTTTTACTATTAAAAACATACAATGTATAAACCTCTAAAAACAGAATTAAAATTTAAAATAAGGGTTTTAAAATTTAGGATTGTCAACAGAATATCGAAATTATCCCTCGTTTTCTGTCATGCATAAAGCATATTACAAACCTATTTTTTCCACAATCAAAATCATTTCAACACACGATAATTAGGTTTACCAAACTATAAGTAGAAACTTCCTAAAAGTATTTGTAGACAGGATTAGCTGCACATACAGCTTATTAAATAAAATTGTAAAAAATCTAATTCAAATGTAATTCTAATGAAGAACTGAAGTTTGTATGAGTGCCATAGAATCTTTTACAGTTAATAACCATAGACAAACCCTTAAGGTTAACTCAAATTTAGTTTTAGATTTTTTTTTCTTAAATGGACCTGAAATGTTTAGTTAGACCAGGGGTGTCAAACTCAGTTCCTGGAGGGCCGGAGCCCTGCAGTGTTTAGATGCAACCCTAAACACCTGACCCAGCTAATCAAGTCCTTCAGGCTTATTTGAAAACTACATGGTTTGTGTGTTGGAGCAGGCCTGGAACAAAACTCTGCAGGGCTGCAGCCCTCCAGGAACTGAGTTTGACAGCCCTGAGTTAAACTCTAATTTAAGTCACTCAAATCTAACATTTTCAGAGCTGTAATGCAGAGACTTCCAATGGAAAAAACACTCTGACCATCCCGGTTCCAACTAATGTCAAAAACAGAGAACAATAGTACCCTAGTACTCTAATACCCAATCAATCATTCCCCAAGAACCCCTATTCCTGCTTCAGAGACACACACAGACTCAGGCGTCTTAATTCCAGGGTGGGGGGTTTATTTTTTCAGTGAAAAACAACAGTACAGCCTCTCAAGCCTTGACGGCGAATTTGCGGATGGAGTAGACGCGGGACTTCCTCTGCATCTTCTTGGTCATCAGGTTCTGCTCGTGTTTTGTCAGCTGACGACGCATGGCGCGTGTCTTCTTGGGCCTCAGGTCCAAAGGCTTATACTTCTTACCCTGAAAATGAACAGAACAGGACCATTAGAATCAACAAGTTGGACAATACAGGAAGCAGCTGGAGGAGAACAGGAAGTGTGGAGATTGATCAGACTTGAACATTCATTAAATCAACACTTCGGCTGTAAAACCTTCCATAATAAAAGTACATGGACCCCTTTCACAAACTATGACGACTGTTCCAACAGTTAACAAATCTAAATTTTTAAAAACATAATTATACTTTTATAGTGCATTTTTAAAATTTAAAATCGTTCTATTTAAATTTTTAGATATTTATAGTTTGTTATATAACACTATACTTTGCATTATATTAACCCTGGCACTTCAGACTAACATCTTTCTCTCTTCTGATCATAATCTCACAAATGGAAAACCAACTGTAGATTTTTTTTTTGTTTTGCTATTATAACAAATGGGAATACAAAAAAAAATATTTGTCAAGATGACTTTTGCTTCTGAGAAACCCAGAAAAATGAAAAGGGTTGATTCAGAGATGGGATCAATATGCCAAACATCAGGTGTTAAATTTGAATAAACTGCTAAAACACTAAATTATAAAGTATTAACATACATTAAGAGAAAGTAACTGGGTTGTCCAGTAAACTGTCTTCTGGAATTGGACTACAGCTTTAGGTCATTAAATGATAGGATATAAAGGTTTTGTCAGCTGCTCACAGCAGATGAGCGTCATTTAAAGACTCCGCTGTGAACAGTCATATTTTTTTAGCAAGAGACTATACACACTAGCTCCACTTTAGCAGGAGTAGTGCTGGATGATCGTCTTGCTGGAGTCTACACGGATGCGCTGTGTAGTTTGTGTCTTAATGCATGTTGCCTGAATACAATAATGAATGCAACATGACCCTAATGGCCATTACAGTTTCCCACTTAAACACAAACACTGCTGTTTATTAAGCGTCAACTCGATCAAACTCGACTAAATGTATTTGCCTGAAAGACAATTTTGGTGTCAAGACTATTTGAACAGGCTTTCCCTTTATCTTGAAACTAGACTCAAGGTGTTACCACTAGCAAAAGAGCATCTTAGCATACGTGTGCATCAACGCATTTCAGTGGCATTAAACTGACCTTGTAAAACTTCCTCAGATTCTCCTTCTGTGTCTGGTTAATGACTGTGAGGACTCTGGCGATGGACTTGCGGACAACGCGGCTGAAAAGAGAAGAAATAAACGTTACAATGATGCCTTCCATTTAATTCCTCAAGGTCTTCAATTACAGAGATTTTGACTACAATTCAGTAGAAATAAGGTTGCAAACCATTTCAAAACATGTTTTGAATAGATACACAGGGTTACTGGAGGTTTTATGAAAGTAAACTTAAAACTTTAAGACCTTTTCTAGACCAGGTAAATTTAATGAATGAATTGAAGAGAACACAATACATCAATGTTCTATAAACGTTTAGGGAGCAAACTGTGAAATCTCCATTACTTCTTAATTCATTTCACACACAAGCACAAAACAGCTCTGCTCTCAACTACTAGAAAATAGAAATAACTATTACTTCAACTTCTGTAATGTTTTCACACTGTAATGTTCTAATGGTCTTGTTTTCCAGAGCAAATGTCTAAAGATTCTCATATTAAAATGCATTTGCTTGAATGACATAAGACTAAGTTTTGTTTTAATAAAACTGATCAAGAATGAGTTTATGCTGAAAACAAGAAGATATATCTCCCAATAGGCAGAGAAAAAATAAATAAATAAAAACTTAATTCCGAAGGAAAAGGTTTCATACCCCATTAACAGATGTTTGTTCTTGCTTTAAGCATAAACTGTTCAATTTTTCAACCATTTCTTGATAGCGCTTAAAGATTAGATATTTGTACTGAAAAACAAGACAAAAACACTGAGGAAGTGCACGCAATATTCTGTGCCATAGTAATGAATTTATGATTTTTCTACACTAATTTGTAGAAGTGCGAATTAAGACTTGGTGTAGGCCCATTTACAATGTGGTTGTGTTTTCTTTTTCATATTCATTCATACAGTATATTCATTATGACATTCTTTTACGGTTTTATTACATCACATTCATATTACTGTATTACTCATACTCAGTTACTCAAGTTTATGCATTTATATTTATGATTCCAGTTGTACTTATATTCCATTGCCTTTGTATATTTCCTTCATTTGACATATAAAAGGTACATTTTGTTATGCTTAAGAGATGTTTGGACAGGATGTTGGAAACTTATTTTTTGCAAAAATATTTTGTATGCAAGCAAGTTAGCTAAAGTTGTCTATTTTCACGATACTACATGTTCTTTTACAAGAGCTGATAATGATATAATGGATAAAAACAGTTTGACATTTCTCGATCAGACACAAAAACATTCCATGATGCTGTAAGAGGATGCAAATCTCTTTTTTTTTTATATATATATATATATATATATATATATATATATATATATATATATATATATATATCTCTATCTATCTATCTATCTATCTATCTATATTGGCTTCCTCCTCTTATTGCATGCTCTGAAGAACTTCATCTTTCGGCTCTTGAATATTACTATACTCAGATTGTTAGACTTATCTTATTTTTGCAGAGTATATATTCAGTTTGGATATTGTCCATTTTTAATTTTTTTTATTTTCATATTTTAACAATCATCTGTAATCAGTATTGATAATTGATTTTGAATAAACTACACTTTTACGGAAAGACTTCGTCTGCCTGGATCTCTTCTCAGTGCATCAGATCTTTTTAAGACCTGGAGAAATTGTGTGTGTGAATACTGGAAGTTCTTGGATCAGAATACACACACATTATCATCACAAAGTTGGCATTGAAACAGACAGGGCCAGATCATTTGTTTCGCCCATACAGTACATTGAGGCAAGATCACCAATAATGCTGATCTCTGGTAAACAGACAAACACAACTGACTCCATCATCACTCACATCTTGGAGAGTTTGGATGCAGCTCCGCCGGTAACCTTGGCAACGCGAAGCTGGGAGAGTTCCACCTTCAGATCTTCCAGCTGCTTCAGCAGCTCCTCCTTTTTCTTTCCACGCAGATCTCTGGCCTTGATCTTTGCCTACAAACACACAATATTCATTAACATTTAATCACATCAAATTTAATAAAAAGTAGCTATTATAGAGACTCCTGGAACTGTGAATAAGCACACAGATGCATAGTTCAGTATTCTTCAGAAACGGGATTCTGATGCTAATGCTTTGGAAACGCATGTCATCTCACACTGAACTCGTGTCGTCTAACGTTAAACAAACAAGCTGTCATTTCTGTTCGATAGCTATTTATTGCTGAAAGCCACAAAATTCAAACGCAGTTCCATGATATTTATGTATTTATAATAGCATTTTAGAGCTGTTTAAAATCGTACGCTATGCTAACAGCGCAGAACACCGCTGGACTTCAGTCAGTTTCGACTAACCCCCGACGCGACGTTTCATCACTCAAAATTCACTTTATTTCAAGATCATCTTTTTAAATACTGGGCTCAACCTCTAGCGCGCAACTTGAGGTGCATTTAAAACACTTTCTCAGGGTTGTTTAACATGTATAAATCACAGGATTGATTCAGATTGTCCGGTTTGGGTAAAAACGCTCACCATTTTTCTCGATGGCTACCACAAGAAAGGAAGTTGCAGAGGTCACGTGGGAAAATCTACCGGGTTACGGAAGAAACTAAACGAATTTGAGAGAGGGGCAAGAATATTCCATTTCCTTCTTAAAGGGGTGCCCAATGACCATAATTGATTAAATTACGACATTATTACCTTCAAATGTAGAATATTTAGAAGTAAAATAGTAAACTATATAGTAAATACAGGGAATTCCCAAACGTCAGATTACAAACCATTCAGTATATTAGACGATAATTGTACGTTTAAACATGTTTACGTTTACGTAAAAAAATAATGTAAACATAAAAATAAATACATTTAAAATGTATTCGTTTTACTTAAAAAAAAATAATAATTCTCTTAAATAAAGATTTTAATGCAATAGCCTCATTGGTCGATGGATTTGATAGACAGCTCAACGCCCCGCCCACTCTTCTGGAAGACTCCGTTGACCATCATGGCGCTCGCAAGAAGTGTCTACAACCTGCTCTTCAGAAGAACATCAACTTTCGCCATCACCATCATGGTGGGAGCTGTTGTCTTCGAAAGGGTGTTTGATCAGGCTGGAGATGCGATATTTGAAAACATAAATCGGGGGGTAAGTTATTTTTCGATTGAACTCAGTTGATTTCTTCTTGACCCGCCGGTAGACTGACCTTGATTAGCCTGCTTGCTAACCGTAACTAAATATGCAAATATAGGACCAACTTGAGCCTAAAAAAACATATATGAGTGTTATATTAATATACATTTATCCATCTTGTCCTAATAATAATCTTATCTTATATCAACAGATTAATGGGGTTTGAACACAACACTGTAATGCTATGAAATCAGTATAGAGTTCAACTAATTCATATTTTCTGTACAATCTAAGTATAAATTATAGTATTATAATGAGTATAAATGACAATATATCTGTAATGTGTTTTGCTCACCCTGTGTGCTGTCGTCTAATTGTTTATTTTCTCTTTGTAGAAACTCTGGAAACACATCAAACACAATTATGAACAGAAGGATGAAGAATAATGATGCTGTGAATTAATTCATTCTACCATCATCCTGTTTCTTGCTGTGACCCCGCTGGATGGTCCACTGGCTTTTGCAGCATCCTACGGCCGCTGTGTTTCATCTTCCAGACAGATTTTCCTGGGGACATAGACAGAGACTGATTACTGAACCCTGATAAAATGTCACGTGACCACCTGTTATTGTGCGATATGTCACACTTCATGATTTGTACATGTGTTGCTAACTTAATTCTGTATGAATAAACCAGACGACCCAGAATCGTTTAAATCTGGTGGTTCTTTTGTGTGCAGTGCAAGAGGGAATCAGGTGTAATTGATTACATGCTGTAGTTAAATTTGGTTATGATGTCCTCGTTTTTAAAAGTCAGGATTTAGCATGAATTTGAGGTGTCGGTGGCTCTTGTTAAACATGGAGAGGTCATAGAATGTGTTAAACAATAGCTTAAACAAATTTCCTGGAAATCAGTGAAATCCAAAGTCTATTTCTGTAGTGAATATAAAAGTTTTTTTTAGCTATTTCCTGAATACAACAAAATATGAGTGCTAAATCTGTTCATTCAAGAGACTGGTATTTGACATGGAAACTGAAATCTGCAAATCCGCTTATCCTTTTTAAATTGTATTTTTTATTTTTTTTGAAGCTGTAATGACAAAGCTGCTCATTTTCAAACAGAAACTGGGAATATTGATATGTTTAATTAACAACTATTTATTTTGTGATTTCAACATTTACAAGAGGTGTATGTTCTTCAGTTAAAAACAACCGTTATCGAGGGGATTCTTGTATTTTATTATTTTTATATCATTGTATTGGATACAATATATTTTATTTAAAGTTTTATTTTACTGTTATTTTTATTATATGGTAAAAAGAAATGATTTTCAGTTTACATTTTGATTTTATGAGGTTCTCAACTTTTTTAGACTGAAAGCCCCCGTTATAGGCTATTTCTAGTATTTCTGCTATAATCATGATGAAACTGATCAATTTTTAATTTTTTTTTATTAACAGGAACTGGGATATATTTCTATAATTAACCACAGTTCTATTGCAGAAGTTACAAGAACTGTATATGATTTAATTAAAACACTCGTTACTGAGTGATATTAATATTTTTATTTTATTTTATTTGCTGTTTTTAGTTTTATTATTGTATTAGAAATTTATTTCAGTTTACATTTTGATTATATGTGTATTTTATTATTTTAATTTGTTATACTTGTCATTTTAATACATTAATTAATAATGTTTTTATTTAAATACTTTTTATTAATCTTGAGGATCCTTGGTAGAGAATCACTGCACAAACAACTGAAAATTCACTGAAGTTCATTAGCTTGATCTGCGGCAGATCTAGTAGTGTAATTGAGATACAGTACATGGGCTGCACTGTAATGTTCTTGTCCAGCAGAGGGCAGTATTAATGTGCTTATCTGTGTTCAGTCTAATCATATAAGTATTAGATTAAGCAGAGGATACAGTTTTAAAAGGCTTTTGCTCAAAACAAGCTTTATAAATATCAATAATATTAAATTAATTTGTTGTGAAGAAAGGGTGAAAGAAAATAGTTGTGAAAAGTGGCAAATCTGGTTTCTAAGTTTCATCAATCCATCAATTTAAAGACTGAAAAGCAAAAAGTTTATTTGTAATGTAGGCCTACTTCATCACAGAATGTGGTCGGTTTTAAGATAGACTGACCACTTGGTGTCACTAGAGCAATTTTGATGTCATTATTGCATCTATTTGCTCAAACATTACTTTCTTTAGACATTAGAAGTTGCTTCACTGTAGGCACAGTGAGGGTAGAAAGCTCATTCAGTAACATCAAAGTGAATTATGATCTCATATCTTTGAATGTGATTGAATAAGTAAGCAGTACTGAGAATATTTTTAGTGCACAGACAAGTAAAACCACATTCACTGCTGTTGGGTCACAGAGGTCAGACAATATGAACCAACACCCATATAATCCATTGAGTTCAGGAGAGGGTTTGCATTGACGGTCCTATTGTCTCAAGGTTCATTCACCGAATACACAAATGCTGGAATGGTTAGACAAAAAGGTGAAGCTTCTGGTAATATACATAGTAAGATAATACATGAGCTATTGCTAAAATGCTAAATGTCTTTGAATGAATGCAGAGAGATAAAAAAGTTTCAAACAGCATTAACAGCAGGGTTATCAACTGAAACTAAAACCATACAATTATTTTATTTCATTAGGCTACTTGAAATAAAATAAACATTAACTGAATAGAATATTTAAAAAAATCTAAAATAACTCTAAATAATTTCTAAAATAACTAAAAATAAACTGAAACATAAAAATAAATAGAAACAAAAAACTAATAAAAATGACAAAAACAGAGAATAAATGTACTAAAACTTGAACTAAAAAGAAAATATAAAAAAAAAAATCTAATTTAAAAATTTACAGTATTTCAGTGAGGTTCAGGAAAGTCATATTCCAAAGGTTTGTGTTTTGTGGCCATGATTTCCAATAGACAAACACAATAATCAATTCAATGAGTCAGTAAGAAATTCATTGGCTGTGTAACATCATATTGATTAGGACTTCATATCTTCAGTACTTGAGTCAACGACCTCAAACTAGAGTATATGTTAACAGATGCACATTTTTCTTTGAGAAAATCAGCATAAATGGCAGAGAGCAGTGATTTTACTGTTGCTGTAAAAATTGGTGTTCATTATCAGCTTTACTGACACAAAGCCATTTTATTGTATTATATTCTTTACCAAAACAGGCAACTGAATCTTAGCTTATAAAAGGCAGACACTCTAAAATGACCTGGACAAGACTGTTAATGGCCGGGACGGCTGAAAACAAAGCGCTGGACTTGTTCTGAAGTCACAAACAAATGGGTGGAGATCTAAATCCATTGAAAAAGCAATGGAGAGAAAACAGCAATTGGATTACATGCAAGATGGAGCACTTTGCAAAAAGAAGAGCGGGTGAAACTATCGGGAATGAGGTATGGAAATGCCATTAATCATAATTGGAAGTTTTAACTGGTAGATACAGTTACATTTTACAAAGGTTGTGCCTCCAAATATATAAATTTTTCATTAATATTATAAATAAGCTCTTATTTTTCTATTTTTATTTTAGTTTCAAATGTAGTAATTTTGTTATGTACTTTTGTCATTTTTATTAGTTTTTTAATATTACTATTAAGGGGTAATTTAGGTTTATTTCAGTATTTAGTTTAGTTTTAGTTTTTATTTATTTCCAGTTAATACCTGTAGTGCTTCAAACTTACTTCTAATATTTAATTTTCATTTAGTTTAAGTTTTTTATCTAATATTTATATTTTATTTTATTCAGCTTATTTCAAGTGTTTTTAAATAGTTTTAGTAAACAATAATAACATATTTGAATAGCAAAAATATTTTAATTTAAACAATATACCAAATTTCCAAAATTTACATAGTATCAATGCATTATTTTATATTAAACTTCCCTTTGTTTTGTCTTATTATTGAGAAAATGTATCAGGTGTATAGTTTTTATTTATTCATTTATTGTAAAGAAAAAACGGCACTATATTTGAAATACAAAGAACATAAAAGGAAAGAGAAGGGAAAAAAAGAAAAAAATACAAAGTGGTAAAGAAAACCTCAGTCAGAAAGTAAAAAAGATTAGTTCATAGAAATGCGTTCATAGCAATGAGATTTTACAGTGTGGGAAATTTCAGACATCAAATCCAGGCAAAGTGTTCTTGTAGATAAAAAATATGCAATGCAAAACAAATATCAGGTGTTTTAGTACAGGTAACTTTAATATATGCAGTGACGTTCCACTGCGGTGCGTCACAGATCGTGAGCCAATCAGCAATCAAAGCGCTGAAATTTATTTGCATATTTTAAGCGGGCTTGAATCACCCTCCCGTCAGGGGTGTTTCCATCTCATTCATCTAGAAACATCCATCGTTACAAGAAGCGCTGGTATATTTCCTTCGTCATATCTGCCTATCTTCATAAACATGTCTTACTGTAAAGTGCTACCCGCTCTGGCCAGAGTAAAGCCGGCTCAGTTGTTCGGTGTGAGACTGCGCTCCACAGCAGCCGCATCCACGCAGCACAAAGAGCTGAAGAGCGAAGACGCGCCGCTGGATCCGTCCTGCGCTGTAGTGGAGAAGCCCTGCGAGGTGGACCTCTTCAGCGGGAATAAAGCGCACACGGAGCGCCAGAGGATCTCCATCGACTTCGACAACACTCGAGAAGCCTACAAGAGCAAAGACACGCTGGAGCTCCTCAGGAGTCTGCTGGTGTTCAAACTCTGCACCTTTGACTTCCTGGTTGACAAAAATAAAGAGGCGAGTTACTTTTGGTTTTTGAAAAAGTAGCGAACTCGGTAACATTAGTTGCGGTGAATGTTACTTTTTATTTATTTATTTATTTATTTAATTATTTAATTATTTAAATGTTTTGGTGTTATTTGAATGCACACATTAAAATAATTTGGTTTTATTCATTCAGTTTTTTAATATTATTTCTTTGATTTTTTTTATACAAATAAATACATTTATTTTCTATCTATCTGTCTGTCTGTCTGTCTCTCTCTCTATCCATCATCTATCTATCCATATAAATTATTAATGTATGTGATAATATGAAATTTAATATATATGATAATGTCTATGTATGTATATTTCTGGCTATGTCCGCCACACCTTCTATCTATCTATCTATCTATCTATCTATCTATCTATCTATCTATCTATCTATCTATCTATCTATCTGCCTGTCTAGCTGTCTATCTATCTATCTATCTATCTATCTATCTATCTATCTATCTATCTATCTATCTATCTATCTATCTATCTGCCTGTCTAGCTATCTATCTATCTATCTATCTATCTATCTATCTATCTATCTGTCTGTCTGTCTGTCTGTCTGTCTGTCTGTCTATCCATCATCTTTTTATCCATATAATGTATGTGATAATATGAAATTTAATATATATGATAATGTCTATGTATGTATATTTATACATACACATATACATACTTTTACGAGTGAGTGTTTATATCTATTTTAAAAATTATAATTTTCATTTTACTATTAAAATAATAAAATATTACAACATAATAAAAAAGTTACAAAACAACAACAACGTGTATATATATATATATATATATATATATATATATATATATATATATATATACATATATATATATATATACATATATATATATACATATATATATATACACACACACACACACAAACAAACACACACACTATTTTTGTGGGTATATATATTTATCTATATGTCTAGATCTTATCTTTATATATATATATATATGTATGTATGTATGTATAGCAATATGTCTTGTTATTTTTCATTTTTTATTTATTTTAGTACATCAAAAAGTAAACATTTGTTTGTTTTCAGAAACTAGGCCGTTTGTTTGCAGCATTGTTTTATTTACATTATATTCCTCAATTTTCCATCCACAGTTGATGGACCTCAGCAAGAAGGTTCTTGGCCAGCGGCTCTTTGAGAAATTGATGAAAATGACCTTCTACGGCCAGTTCGTGGCGGGCGAGGACCAGAACACCATCAAACCTCTGATCGAGAAGAACCAGGCGTTTGGCGTGGGTTCGGTTCTGGACTACAGCGTGGAGGAGGACCTGACTCAAGAAGAGGCCGAGAAGAAGGAGATGGAGTGAGTATGAACCAGAGACCTTGATTTCCTTTCCTCCGTCGTACACAGAGAGCAAAAGATGCATGACATTGAGTTCCAGCCAGAGTTTTGACTCGTCAGAGCCATTGAAACTACGCCACACTCTTGGCTGCACTAGTGGGAACAGTCTCCCATTACCTTCTTCCCCATTGGTCAATTTCGGCCAAGGCCCACCGCCTGATTGGCTGAAAAAGGAGGTGTTTATCCTCCTCCCTCGCGGAATGCAGTCACATGAGGCTGAGCGAGGAAACCCAGGCCAGCGTGTTGAGTAACTCAGCCTGTCACGAGCAGTTGACATTTGAAGGTGTGGCGCACATAGCCAGAATTATAAAAAGCACTCTATAAATGAGGTTAATTCTTTATTTAGGAATACTTTTTGAGCTGCTAGTTTAATACATTTCTTTTCGGATTAATCTAGGTTATAAAAACACAAAAGGGCAGCTTGTTTCATCCCAATCCCTGTGGGAATGTGCTTTCAATTTGTTTAAGGAAAAAAGCCAGTTTGCTGTGTAACAACACACACACACACACACACACACACAGCAAAAGTTATATAAGGTGTTTTGAGTAAGATTAGACCTAGTATTCGGTTAGAAAATACTCTCAGGGAATTGCATCCTGTATTACAATGATAACATATTCAAAAACAAGACAGATATTGTTCTCTGTAAACATTGGGCTGCTGAGAAATGGACATTTTACAGCCAGTGGTTTCCTAAACACGAAACAATACTCCAATAAAACCATTTACAACACGCAATCAGATTCAAGACAATAAAAGTCGATTGCTTTAGGGTAGTAATTTTCATCTTTTATACACCATTCATCACTACTACATTACTCATAGTTGAGGTTAGAGGTTTGTTTAAGGTTGAGGTAAACCTCTGTCTCTAAGTATTACCTGCTTGTACAACAGATACGAATGATTCCTTAAATCATGTGGTTTACTGAAATGTTATCTGACATGACATTCATGTGACTCATCTTATGTATTGAGGTTTATTGTGGTATATGTATTTCCACTTTGAGAATTTCGTCAGATGTTTTTACCTTGTAAAACCTGACATATGCAATAGTTGTCAGAAAATGAATTGAACAGAACAAAGACAAAAATGTTTGCATATGTGTTTTATTTTAGTTTTAGTTTTTTATTTGAAAAATCAAGGTTTTATGGCTTATGATAGAAGTATATGGAGTTTATAATCGAGAAAGAAAAAAACAGCTCAATTTTAATCAAAATGAAGAAAAATGTGAATTTTGGTGCAGATGCTGATTTTTATATGGCCAAAAAATATGATGAAATTCTGATAGTAGATCTTCATAACAGTATTATGTCTTTATAAAATATTACACTACTTACATAAGATGCATATACGTATCAGTTTTCACTCTATATCTCTCAATAATGTCTTATAAGATTATATTTAAAGGCTTAGTTTTATGATGAAAACTCTGTAGTTTCATAACAAATAATGCAATGCAATTATGATTGAGAGATAACAAATAAATGTTTCTCAAAAGCCTGATGAACATATTTGATACTCACATTTCAAAATGATTTTTCCAAAAAATGTTAACCTAAGCTGTTTCAGTCCAGTTCAGTGTTCAATTTGGAAATGACAGTATAAAAGTCTTTCTTATTTTTACTTTATAAAAATCATTAAAGATTTCACAGGGGAAAAAAACGTGTACCTCGACCTGAAGTGGGACGATTTAGTAAAAGGCATTCAAAATTTGCATATCAGATATGATACAGTAGCCTTATAGAGTTTTAAAAAACAAATATTTGCAAAAACATAAATAATATTGCAGGAAAAAACCCTAAAAAGCAAGGTATTTCTGATTGCACCTGCTAGACACATCTCAATTTTTGCAAGTAGTATTTGCAGCATTGAAAAAGTTCATAATTCATGAGTGCATATTGCAGCATGAACGCTTGCAAACGCATGTCTTGTTTGTACAGAAGGTCAGGTCAAATACTTGACATACTTTTCATTCACATGATTCAACTTTGAGCTTTCGCATTAGAGCATTCCCGCTTTCAGTTATTTGCACAGCGTCAATTTACGTTGGATCATTTTAATTTCCCTCACAGCCAGACTGGAAACGCACATAACTAAATTGTTTTAAAAATTCAAAAATAAGAATTTTCATCCTCCTTTGAGTTTCTAAACTGATCTGAAATTGATTTTATATTGATTCAGTCTGTTTACTGAGACTCGTGTTGCAAAGTGAGTGACGCACGGTGCCGTGTGTGACTGAAATCTGAAGTGGGCCAGCGTTTGTGAATCAGACGGGTCCCCAGCCGAGTGCAAAACATTGTGTCTCTGGCAGAGCGTTCAGTGTGTTGCATAATTTAATGGCCCCCAGTGAATTTATCACCTCTATTAGCAATGCTGAGAGGAGCTCAGGTGTAAAATGTCCTAGTTTAAAGGTGACATGTTTGCAGAAACTTGAACTAGCATTAATAAAGCACAACTTTCCACTTTATCATGTCCTTTTTGCCTTGTTTTTCAGCTCCTGTGTTTCTGAGGCTGAGAAAGAGAGTCATGGTAAGTGCAATAAATAACACTAAATTCAAAATATTTGAACTAAATTTGAACATTTGAAAACTAGATATTCACACAACATTGTTTTATTGCTGTGTTTAATAAATCTGGCATATGTTATCATGATAAATGTAGAATTAATTTAATTAAAATTAGTCAGTTCAGTACAGTACACAGTGTTACTAAATAAAAAAAAAAACTGCCTAGTGTCCTACAAGGTTTTTGTTATTTTTTATATTAACATTTCGTCGTTTTTTGTTTTAATTTTGTCTTGTCTTGTTTTTTTTTGGTCTAGTTTTGTTTTATTTTAATTTGTGTTGTGCTGTTTTTTTTATTTTGCTTTATTATTACTTTATTTTTTGTCATTGTTTTTTTTTTTTAAATTTTTAAAAAAAAAAAATTTTTTATTTTATTTTACTTAATTTTTTGTTGTGTTTTATTTTGTCTATTGTTTTAATTTGTGTTGCTCTGTTTTTTATTTTCCTTGTCTTTTTTGTCTTGTCATACTGTTTTGTGCTGGGGTTTTTTTTACTTAATTTTTTTGTTTTATTTTGTGTTGTGCTGTGCTGTTTTTTATTTTATTTTATTTTTAAACTTTTAGTTTTTAGTTTATTATTTGTGTTTTGTTTTTATAAATCTGATAAAAAAAATTTACTGTAGTAAAAAATTGTTTTGTTTTGTTTCCAGTGGACACCAGTGCATGCTTGCTTCAGGACGATGAGTGTACAGTGTATTTTATGTTTTGGAAGGGTGTTGGTAGTTCCTTGAGTTTCATCTGGCTGTGTTTTTAGTAATGTTAGCAGTGTGACAGGCGAGCACGCTTGTCCTCAGGGATCGTGATGCGCTGACAGTCATGAAGTGTGTTGACTCAGTCATTGAGGCTGAAATAGCCTGCTGTATGTGTGTTAGGGGCACTAGCTGTTTCACTCGCTCAGACTGGTTAAAGCTGGTTTATCCGTGGGCTCTCCTGGTGAAGGGGCTGAAATTAACTTTGCAAGCTCATGTTTTTCGAGTTGGTGGGGTGTTCTGTGTCTCAGACCAAAAGCTTTCCTCTATAAGGTATTATGAAAGATGCAGTGCAAGGTTTTGGCCACAGGCATTATGCTGCATGAAGCTGTTCAGCATTAATAACCATTTTTAAATTCTAAATGTGCATGATATTTCCATTAAGGTCAACATAAAATCAAAATTAACCTTATATTCTTTTAACCCTGAAAATCCAAAAAATTTGGTGTTTCCAGTCAAAAATGACCAGCCTTTTAAAAATTGCTTATAAATCTGTCATTATTTTATATCACCACCAAATCTTCAATTTAATCTTTTTGTCAACTTGTTCTCTTTCAGTTAGCACAGGTTTTGTATGTTTTTGTACGGACCTTGTTACTCTGAGCTTATACATCTCAGTTTTTGAGTGAAAAAGCATTATTTGTGGAAAATTTGGGCAATTTTCACTCAAAAACTAAGGTGCATAAGCTAAGATCTGTGCTAATTAAAGGAAAACAAGTTGACAAAAAGATTAAATCCCATATTTGGTAATAATATAGCATAACAAGATATTTACAAGCAATTTTTTGTAGGCAGGACATTTCTGACTGGGAACTTCACAAGTGTAATAAAGTGAGAAGAAAAATCCCTAAAAAGTACAAAAATTAAAAAATGAATTATACTTATTAAAAATAAAGATAAAAAGGTGTACATAAATAAGAGATTTCACTTAGTCAAAAGAAAAAATGATCAGAACACAACATGAGGATTAAATAAGTTGTTATGCACAAAAAGAAATTGATTATGGAACTAAAAAGGCAAGTTAATAAATCATAATCACACTTTAAACTCAAATTCTGTCATTTCCATTCACTTTAACTTTCTGACAGCTTTTTGCAGCATAATCTGACACAGATTTACTGTGAAAACGGTCTTAAAACAGAGGTTTGTTTCTGAATCAGTATCTCAAAAATTGACTGATTTCTGAAATCCATATTCAGGTATGGATCATCGTGAGAAGAAGTACAAAGCTCATCGTCAGTTTGGAGATCGGCGTGGAGGAGTGATCAGCGCTCGCACGTATTTCTACGCAGACGAGGCCAAGTGTGATCATCACATGGAGACATTCATCAACTGCATCAAAGCGTCCGGTGAGCGAAATACACACAGTAAAACACAGTAAAAAAAGATTTTTTAAATTTGAAAATAATACATATTACTGGAGTACAAGAAACTGCTATTTCAGGTTTTCTACTTCAGTATTTCGTGTTTAATTCAGTGCATTACTTGTCATTTGTTTCTGATTATTTGTGAAATTTACTAGCAATTTCTGAGTGAAACACCAAATGTTTTACTTTTACTATATTTGTGTTGTAGCTGGAAGCTGTGTGGATGGATTCTCGGCTATTAAGATGACAGCACTGGGCCGGCCGCAGTTTCTGGTAACTCTTTTTCTCATTCTCACTCAAGTTTCTGTCAAATAAGATTATGTCTGTGTGATTCATCTTGTTTCATTCTTTCCTAAAGCTGCAGTTCTCTGAAGTGCTGGTGAAGTGGAGGAGGTTCTTCAATCTGTTGGCGGCCCATCAGGGGAAAGACGGCATGGCGATACTCGAGCAGAAACTGGAACTCGAACAACTGCAGGTTTGTGCTTTACACGCGAAGTCTCAGTTTATAATGCATATGAAAAGTAGATGATTGACAGGGTTTGGGATGTTAGTGTTTTAGTGTGGTCAATGTTTAATTTGTTTTCATTCACAAATTAAATATTGTGAATGAATTTATATTCTGTAATTACATTTCAAAGTGGATTTATATTATTATTCAGCAGAAAATGAATTTTTAGAAAAACATCCAGACATATTTATCTAGTAAATGAGGTCTATTTTGATTTTTGATGTTATATTTAGGACAGTTAACAATTTATTTAATTTAGTTATTTATTAAAAAATACATTTAATATACTAAAATAAAAAATTAAAATATGTTTGTGTATAGTAGTTATCTTTTTAAAGACATTAATACTTTGACTCAGCGAGGATGCATTAAATTTGTTTACAAAAGATTTCCATTTTAAATAAATGCTGTTCTTTTGACTTTCTATTCATCAAATAATACTGGAAAATATGAAGCAGCACAACTGTTTTTAACATCAATAATAAGAAATGATTCTTGGGCAGCAAATCGGCATATTAGAATGATTTCTGAAGGATCATGTGACACTGAAGACTGGAATAATGATGCAGAAAATTCAGCTTTGATCACAGGAATAAGTTTAATTTTAACATATATTCACATAGAAAACAGTTCATTTGAATTGTAATAATATTTCACAATATTACTGTATTTTTGATCAAATAAATGCAGTCTTTGGTGAGCAGATGAGACTTCTTTCAAAAACTTGAAAACATCTTACTGACCCCAAAACTTTAATGGTATATTCATTTAAAAATTAAATAAACAAACAACTACATTTTATATGTAACATTCTCTATCTTTTTAACCTGCAGGACAGTTTGATCAAACTGGGAGTTGGTGCAAAATCAGACATTGAGAACTGGTTTACTGGAGAGAAACTGGGTTCATCAGGGTAAAACTCCTCGACTGTCACTTAAACTTACACTTACTTTCCCAGTCCCTGAAGTACATTACTCACCTGTTACAGATCTCTACTTTTTACTCAATATGAACCAAATTAGACCTGTGTGTGTGTTTGACCATTGTTTCTGTTTTGCTCTTACAGAACCATTGATCTGCTGGACTGGAACAGCCTCATCAATGACACAACCAAGATCTCCAACCTGCTGGTGGTGCCTAACATGGAGGTACAGTAACACACATACACACACACACACACACACAGAAAATGTGTCTAATGCACACAAACGCTGCTCAGCTCATATGAACTGTCTATATGTCCAAAGAGCGGTCACCTGGAGCCTCTGTTGAGCAAATTCACTGATGAAGAGGAGAAACAGATGAAGAGGATGCTACAGAGAATGGACGTCCTCGCCAAGGTATTTCACCAAATCTTACCAAACATTAACATTAAAATTCAATTTAAAGGTTATTCTGTAGATTCTGTTATATAAATAATGACAGAAATCAGATGGTAATTTTTGAAGTGGACTAGACTGCATTTGTCTGATTTTTAAAATTATGAAATTAAAAATAATTATAATTGAATAAAAAAAGTAAAAAGTGCAAATTATAATTAGAATTTAATAGTTAAAAAATTACAAAAATATGTATATATGTACAATTATTAAATTATATAATTAAAGTAATTTATATTTAAAAAATATACTTTAAATTTATTTAATTTTACTTTTTGAATTGAAATCATTTTAAATTTAATAAACACATTTTACAAATAAATGATTATATGTAATTTCATAATTAAAAAAAAAAAAACTGTTAAAAAGTTATTCTGTAGATGCTTCTAGGTAAATGACCTAAGATTTGTTGGACTGTTTTATCGTGACTTGGCACATGAAGAGGTTGCAAAAGTTGCAAAAGATCTAAAATTGATATAAATGTTACGCCAGAAATCAGCCGGTAACGGTTGGTTTTTCCACTCTGCGTGTGTGTCTGTGTGCATTTGATGTTTGACATTACTCTCTCAGAGTAACTTGACCCCGATCAGCCATTAACCAAATACTTTCTTACTACATTTCACGGTTTGACGCAAAAGCGTCTCATTTTCCCCCTCGTTTGTGTTTGCACATCTGTGCTTGACCAAGGAGACGTTAGTAGATAAACTCTTGTTAGAAGCAGTTCTGGTGGAAAAGTATTGCTCAGTACATTTTAAGCTTGACTACTGTGTGACGTTTCACTTTGATGGTCCAGTTTATGCATGAAATAACACAGGAATGTAATCAGGTGGATAATAAAACAAAGATGAAAAAAGTCAACTTGCTTTAATTCTCATTACTCAAGTTGTTTTAAAAGTGCCTGTTCACAGCGTCACAAGACTGACTTCTTATCTTCTGCGAGATAAACACACAACACACACTGATGTGCACAAAAAAAAATGCACTATAGAGAGAAATGTTTTAAAAATACAATGTCAAAATCAAGGAAGCTACAGTTAACTAAATACAAACAAGTTATAGTCTTTATCTCCATAAAGACAGACTGATGGTAGATTAAGAAATTGTACATTTGAAGGTCTAAATGAAAGTGTTTTATCTCCGCAAATGCTGAGGTCGTTTATCTAAAGCATTTCAGCCTGTGAATTCTTGAAACTCTGAAACAGTTCATGGAATAGACTTGTAAAGATCATAATGCTTTTTAGTGGCCAATAATATATCATAAAATTAAAAAAAATCTATTTTTAAAATGATTGACTTTTGTATAATTAAAATAGTTAATGATTTTAATTTAATAAAATGTAAAAGAATTTAAATAAAAATATAAATGTATTTAAATTATTTTAGATTTTATGAAATTAAAATAATGAACTTTTTAAATTCAATAATAATAATAATAAAGTTGATTAATTTATTATTTTAGTTGATTAAGAGTATTATTTTGATTTGTAGCTCTTGTTTTGCGTCCCAGTCTTAGTCTGTTTTTGAGCGTGACAGCAGTATTGTGGTGGAAGTAAAAGTGTCCTGCAGGCGTTCTGGTTGTGTAACTGTATTTACTGGAGTGCTCTATTACAGTTGAAAGGTATTGTATAACCTGATGTGTGTGTTTGTTTCCAGCACGCTGTGGAGAACGGCGTGAGGCTGATGGTGGACGCAGAACAGACGTATTTCCAGCCGACCATCAGCAGACTCACGCTGGAGATGCAAAGGATCTTCAACAGAGAAAAACCCAACATCTTCAACACCTACCAGTGCTACCTTAAAGTGAGTCGCTAAAACACACACACACACACACACACACACACACAGAGTCCAGTTCCTAGCAAACACACACACACCCTCAAAACCTGCTGGTGCTGATAAAGTAATCTTCACATCGCTTCCACACCCAGATTTCTCATTTATCTTGCCAAAATATGGATCATTAAAGGATGTTAACCCCAAAATAATATTATATCATTATTTACTCATCTTCATGCCTGTCAGGCCTGTATGATTTCCTTTTGTCTATGGAACACAAAAGGAGATGCTCAACAAAATGTTCAGGCTGCCCCAAAAATGGCATAAAAGCATCAAAAAAGTAATCCATCTGACTTGTGCGTCAAATTCCAAGTCCTTTCAATACTTAAAGTTGATTTAGATCTGAAATTTATGTAAATGTTACAACAGATATTGGGTGGAAATTTTTGAAACTTTGAAAATTAATTATTTTTTTTATATTTAAAGTAATGTTGTAATAGTGCTAAAAGTAACTGTAATGATTTTCATGCAATAAATCATTTAGAATAATAAATCATAATTTAATAATTACAAATAAATAATATATGTATATATGTGTACTCTTTTTGTACAGTTATTCAATTATATATGATTAAAATAATATGAAATTAATAATAAAGTAAAACATAAAAAGAAATAAAATTAATTAGAATATATGTAATATTTATATATTTAATTGGTTACAATAATTAAATTATATATGAGTAAAATAATTTAAATGTAATGAATTAAAAATTTATTCCATTATTTTTATTTATTTATTTTTACATATATATTTAAAAAAATTAAATAAGAACATTTACAGATGCTCAACAAAATATTCATGCTGCTCCAAAAATGTCATTCCACTTTAAATTTCAAAAACTGAAAATGAGGAATGGACCCAAATTAAAAGGTTATAATTTTTGGTGGTTCATAATTTGTAATTTGTAATTTTTTATTTATTTGTTTATTTTTTAATTTTTTAATCTCAAAAGTCCCACAGTCACAGAATGAATCATGATGACAGTGCTGTAATAGCATTATATTGCTTTCATAAGACCTTCTGTGCATCTTTCTAATGGTTTTATGGCACTAATTCGAGGTTTATTTTGTTAGTCTATGTGTGTGATGAGTCCCATGACAAAGTTAGTAAAATAAAGCGCTGTGTTTGTAGGAGGCGTATGATAACGTGTCTGTGGATGTGGAGCTGTCGCGGCGGGAGGGCTGGTACTTCGGTGCGAAGCTGGTCAGAGGAGCGTACATGTGTCAGGAGAGATCCCGTGCGGCAGAGATTGGCTATGAAGATCCCATCAACCCTGACTATGAGGCCACCAACAGGATGTACCACAAGTATGTGCCATGCCATTAAAACACATCCTACAAATGGAGAAACACATTGACATACATTGACTACTGTGCATTGATTGCTGTTAATTCTTGCTGATATGTTGTTGAAATATTGTTTACTTTTTTTTTTTTTTATTCCAGATAAACTATTATCTGATGAAAAGCAAATATTTAAAAAAAAATTAGTTCCATATAATCCATTACCCGAATGAGAAGAAAATATTTGAAAATATATTGTTTAAATATTCAATGATTTTTTAAATTCAGTTTTATTTCGCATAACCCATTATCTGATGAATATTTTTATTTTATTACATACAGCCCATTATCTGATAAAAGCAAATATTTAAAAAAAAAATCCATATAACCCATTATGCAATTAAAAGCAAGTATTAAAAAAATATTGTTTAAATCTATATTTAATTGAATCCATTTTATTCCACATAACTCATTATTGGATGAAAGGTGAAAATTTAAAAATATATTTATTGTTTAAATATATATTTTATTACATTTTTTAACTTTATTCCACATAACCCATTATCAGATGCAAACATTTACAAATATATGAATTGTTAAATACATTTTTATTTTATTCTTTCATTTTATTCCCCATAACAATTATACAATAAAAAGCTACAATTTTAGAATATATAATTTTTTTATTTTATTTTTTATTCTTTTATTTTATTCCAAATAACCCATTGTCTACAGAAAAGCAAACATTTGAGAATATATTATTGGTATAAATATGTTTGTTTATTTATTTATTTATTTATTTTTTTTTTCATTTTTGCGACATAACCCATTATCCAGTGACAAGTGAACATCTAAAAATATATTAATTCCACATAAACCATTGTCTGCTGAAAAGCAAAAATTTTTTTTTTTTTTTTTTTTTTTTTTTTTTTTTCATTTTGTGTGACATAACCCATTATCCAGTGACAAGTGAACATTTAGAAATATATTAATTCCACATAAACCATTGTCTGCTGAAAAGCAAACATTTAATTTTATTTTTTATTTATTTATTTTTTTACACAAATAGGGCATAAATGGCACTGTGACCTGAGAATGAACCCTGCCCACTGGCATTTTGCATGATGAATTATATAATCATCTGCATCTGTCCTGCACATTTTGCTAACACAATGTACCATATAATTTAGATTCTCTCTCTTGTCTGAAATGAATACTGTATTCATGACCAAACACACCTGTTTAACTGTGCCAAGCTTGTTTTACCCATCAATGTCACGTTACTAACATGCGTCATAATAACACTGTAAATATTTGCACGCACACTGTTACGGGAATGTTTCGACTCGTTGCTACAAACAAAAGCACATGCTTTAGGATTACTTCCTTTCATTCATCTGTCTCAATCATTGATCGATTCCTAGAAGCTTTTATGAACCCTGATCTCTGTCTGTAAGGTGTCTGGAGTACATTCTGGAGGAGATCAACCACAACAGGATGGCAAACGTCATGGTGGCGTCTCACAATGAGGATACGGTTAAATTCACTCTGGAAAAGTGAGTCTAGAGCCAAAAAGAGACATAAAATACATTCAACATGATCAAGGATTGAATATACACTGGTGGCCAAAATGATTAGAACACTAGTATTTTCAGCAGCTAAAACTGCTTTTAAGTCAGTTATTTCTCTCTTTTGCTGCAGTGTGTCAGTAGGAAATATCAGTTTACATTTCTAAAAATTCATTTTGCCATTAATTGTAATAATCCAGTGAGATTTTTGTTTGCTCCACACAGAATTCTGATCTCATCATCATCATCCATGAAGAAACAGAACAAACTGAGACAGACTAAATCCAGAAGAACTGTGCCAATGTCTCCAAGAAGCTTCAAGACACCTACCAGCAAAGCTACATGAAAAACTATGCAAAAAGCTGCTTTAAACACAAAGGATGGTCACACCAAATATTAATTTAATTTAGTTAATAGAAGTTAATTGATAAAAAAAAAAAAAAAATAGCAGCATCCTCATTTTACAGCATTTTTACACAAGTGCCTAAAACTTTTAACAGTACTGTAGCTTTGCAGGTAGGTTTCTTGAAGCATCTTGGAGACGTTGTTCTCCACAGTTCTTCTGAATTTAGTCTGTCTCAGTTTGTTCTGTTTCTTCATGGATGATGATGAGATCAGATCTCTGTGTGGAGCACACAGAAATCTCACTGGATTATTACAATTAATGACAAAATGAATGTTTGGAAATCTAAACTGATATTTCCTACTGACACACTACAGCAGAGAAATAACTGACTGAAAAGCATTTTGTTGGCTGGTGAAAATACTAGTTCTAATCATTTTGGCCAGCACTGTTGCTCAGTATCTGTGACTAACGTGTGTTTTTCTGTACAGAATGAACGAGATGGGTCTCTCTCCCACTGAGAATAAGGTTTCCTTTGGACAGCTGCTGGGAATGTGTGATCAGATCAGCTTCCCGCTGGGTGAGTGGAGAGAAGAGCAGATCTTTCTAAATCTAATATTGATCTTGATGCTGATGGTGTTTATCTGTGTTTGTGAGCAGGTCAGGCGGGATTCCCAGTGTATAAGTATGTGCCATACGGCCCTGTGAACGAGGTCATCCCGTACCTGTCACGCCGAGCGCAGGAGAACCGCGGCTTCATGAAGGGTTCGCAGAGGGAACGCAGTCTGCTGTGGAAGGAGCTCAAGCACAGACTCTTCAGTGGACAAATGCTCTACAAACCTGTCTACTAAACCACAAATCAACATCAGCTGTATTTGACATATGGACCTATTTCTCTACTGGAAAGCATATTCATGTCAGTGTGGGAAAATCATCAAAAAATGGACATTTTATAAGTTTTATAGTTTTGTTATCAGTGGCTGTAATATGAACTGGAGTTAAAAACAACATGAAATTGCATTAGCACGGCATTTAACTTCTGCAATGTGACGTGAAACAGAAAGTGAAACAATAGGAAATAATATTGCATGGAACTTAATCCGATATATATATATATATATATATATATATATATATATATAAACAAACACACACACAGATAGATAGATAGATAGATATTTTTTTCCCAATGAAAAGCAGACATTTAAAAATATATATATATATATATATATATATATTTTTTTTTATCCCATACAACCCTTTATCCAATTTAATATATATTTTATTTTATTCAACAAAACTCATCTGATGCAAAACACAAATTTAAGAAAAAATCCACAAAAACCATTATCTGATAAAAAGCAAACATTAAAAAACATTTTTTTATTTTATTTATCCCATACCACCCATTATCCAATTTAATATGAATTAAATTTTATTCAGCATAACTCATTATCCAATGAAAAGCAAATTTTTAAAAATAGATTAATTTTTATTTATTTTCTTATTTTATCACACATAACCCATTATCCAATGAAAAGCAAATAATGTAAAATACTGTTTAAATATATTTGTATTTTATTTTGTCAACATAATTTATTATCCGATGAAAAGCAAAAAAAAAAAAGTACTTTTTTTTTTTTTTAATTAAGTTTATTTTATTTTGTATTTCATTCCACAATAAATTGTCAGATGAAAAGCAAACATTTGAAAATATATATTAAATGTTTTATTTTATTAAACAGAAAGTGAAACAAAGTTCAGTGGGAAGTAACACGAGATGGGTCAGTTGCATAAATTTAGCCTTGATGGTAAGACTGCCTCTTAAGAACTAGTCTGACCAACTAGCAGTTAGACTTATTTTTTGGATTCAGTGTAGACTTATCTATGTTTTTATGTAGCTAAATTAAAAACATATGACCAATCTTAAAGGAAAAAAAAAATAGATGACTAACTTCTAAGACTAGTATAAACCTTTTATGCAACCGGCCCCAGGACTTTAATTGTGTGAAACATGTTAAGTTATGATGTTAACTTAAGTTACGTGAACAGAACAGATAAGTCATATCAGATATGGACAAGTTAGTAAGACTGTAAATGGACTGATTTCATGTTGTCTTTAAATCAGCTCTTAATCATTCCACTGCTTATTTTTGGAATAGCGTACTACTCATCCTATGTTTACAGTACATTCAGATACTGTATCAGACACACCACTGCTAGTGTGACAGATGAACCAGTATCAGCTGCCATTTTCAATCTCAAGCCTTTTTAAAAAAATAAAACTTCTGTATTTATTTTGAAGATCACATGCAACACAAAGAAGTCATGTACCAATAATGTAACATACCAGTGGTTAAAACATTAGCGTTGCATATTGCATACCATTTTATGTTTGACCTGTTGACTATTTCTGATGCACAAGGACTATTTAACTATACTGACAATGAAGAGTTATTTTTTTATGTATTTCATAGTTTTTTGATCATGTAATATTAACATGAGTTCAACACATTTTTAGCACTGGATATTCTGTTAACTGTATGATTATTTATGTAAATTAGTCTGTTCTGCTCCTTTTAAATGTAAGTTTGGGTTTGAAAATGAGTTTGGATGAAGTGTGCATGTGAATCTTTACTGCTCTTTTTATGTAAATAATGAAGTGTGTTTATATAATATAGCAAAATCTCTCAGTTGTCATGTCAGGATGATTGTAGACACTTTTGCGCTGTTTCTAACCAAATGAAATTATGGCTGTATGTAAACATGTCTAATGTAAAAATTATTACAAATGTTGACCTATTTGTTGGAGGCATTTTGATGTATAGTTATGACATATAAACTGCCAAAAATGTTACAAATGCATGCATAATGAATAACCAGGTCTCACATGCATGGAGGGAATATACTTTTCTATTAAAAACAGTCATTTAAAAATATACTTGTAGCAAATGAGTTGTATATGATCATTTAAATGCGGTTCTAGTTTATTTTAGGGTGTGATGTGTTTGCACACTATGTTCTAACATGATCCTTGCAGTGCATTTAGTCTGATTATGCAAACAGGATCATCATAAACACCCTCTTACAAAACATATCAGGAAGTGGTTTTATTTTTCTGCTTCTGCCATGCCGCGTCTACAAAGTACCTGAGCAAAGCAATGAGGAAATGAAAGGGCTTGAGGCATTCATGCCTGAGTAGACTGTCGAGTTGGGTTTTTGGAGTTCTTACAAACTGAAAATGGAGTCGATCTCTGTGGAAGAGCTTTCTTGTCCCGTGTGCTGTGAGATCTTCAGATCCCCTGTGTTTCTGTCATGCAGTCACAGCATCTGTAAAGACTGTCTTCAGAAGTTCTGGAGAAGCAAGAAAACTCAGGAGTGTCCGGTCTGCAGGAGAAGATCCTCCAAAACCAATCCTCCTGGAAATCTTGTGTTGAAGAACTTGTGTGAGGCTTTCTTAAATGTTGAGGAGGTTTGTGATTTGCATGGTGAGAAACTCAAACTCTTCTGTGTGGAGGACAAAGAGTCTGTGTGTTTAGTGTGTAGAGATTCAAAAAAACACAATCATCACAAATTCAGGACAATCAGTGAACTTCTTCCATCTTATAAGGTAAGAAAAAAATCTTGTTTCAAGTGCAGAGCAATACCTTGCTATACAAATTATATTATAATTAAATGATAAATAATTTATATTTTATATATAATGTAAATTATAATAAAGTAATAAAGACTATATATATATATATATATATATATATATATATATATATAAAATGTACATTATTTATAAATTAATAAATATATAATAAAAATACAAATATAACATTTAATAAATGTAAAATAAATGACAAATATATAAATATAAAATATTAAATTAATATATTCAAATCTATTAAATACATTTTAATTTGAATACATTTCAAAATGCAAATTAAATTTCAATTATTATTAATATTTATAAATTATAAAATACATTAATGTATTTTTTTGTTTACACACACACACACACACACTATAAATTAATAAGTATATAATAAAAATATAAATATGAAATGTAATAAATGTTAAATAAATAAATAAATAAATAAATAAATAAAATATATATATATATTAATTTTAATAAATTTTAATATATATAAATAATTTTAATAAATTTTAATAAATTTAATATTTTATTAATATTAATGAAATGCAAATTAAATTTCAATCATCATTAATATTTATATATATTATAAAAAAATATATAAATATATTATATATTATAAAATACATATATAATATAATATATATATATATATATATTATATTCATTAATATTAAAATGAATTATGAAAAATGAATAATATCTATCTATGTGTGCATCTATATAAAATAAGCAATATGACCAACACTATCAATATTAAATATGATATGAAACAATTTAACAATATCAAATATAAAAAACACTACATTTAAAAAATTACAAATTATATGTGTGTGTGAACAAAACATTATATTAATATATTCTAAATATATATAAATACTAATCAATTAAAAATCAATTAATAATAATTGAAATTTAATTTGTATTTTTAATTAAAATAATATAAATAATTTATATATGATATCGTGAACAAAATTTCGGAATCTTGTTGACATTCCTTATGGATATTTTGGATATGTATGGATATTTTGGATATGTTTATAATATGTAGCGGGATTTTCGCACATTTTTACTTGGTAAAATTCTAGGAGGAACTCAATATCACACTGAAGTCCTTACAAGAAAAGCTCAAGCACACTGAGGAAGTAAAAGGAGAGTGTGAGGAAGCAGTTCAGCACATCCAGGTGAAGATACACTGTCAAATACTGTACCTTCAGCTCACTCAACACAAAACTCAACTGAATGTTATTTCTGTTTTTGAGACTCAAGCTCAGCACACAGAGCGTCGGATTAATGAGGAGTTTAAGAAGCTTCATCAGTTCCTCATTGAGGAACAAGAGGCAGTAATCACTGCACTGTGGGAGGAAGAGGAGCAGAAGGTTCAGACGATGAAGCAGAAGCTGGAGGAGATGAGCACACAGATCTCAGCTCTTTCAGACACCATAAAAGACATCGAGGAGCAAATGAAAGCCAAAGATGCCTCATTTCTAAATGTGAGAGCTGATTTTGATTTTTTTGAACTTGCTTCTATCCTGTCAAATTCTAACAATGTGTATAAAGATTCATTTTATATTATTTAATTTATGCAAAGATTTTTATGTCTTGTTAGCATGGCACCACTGGCCCCTGCTTGTAGATGCTGTAACTACACCATCTGGGGCCCAAAAGCTTTTATTCCCCCTTAGACACCCTTTATTATATATTTGAATATTATATGATATAGTACGGCATAATATTTTTTTTAGTGTTTTTTAGTGTTTATTTTGTCTGCAGTTTTTGACATCACAGTTCACAGTGGTTCTCAACCTTTTTGACTCGAAGGCCCCCTTTTTATTATATTTGAATATTTTACAGCAAAATATTTGAAGGATAAAAAAGAAATATGATTTCAGTTTATATCTTGATTTTATATTTTGTTTTTAGTATTTTCATTTAAATTAGTTATGTTATTTTAACACAATATGTGAAGGATTATTTATTCTTTATTATTTATAATATTTTAACAAAATATTTGAAGGAACAAAATTATGTTGGTTTAGCATTAGTTTTAGCATTTTAATTTAGATTAGAGTTACATTATTTTAACACAATATTTAAAGAATTTTCGTTGTTTTTTAATATATTTATATTATTTTAACACAATATTTTAAGGAAGAAATTCTATTTTTTAGCATTTTAAGATGTTCTATTATTTCAACACAATAATTAAAAGGAAAAAAATTTTAATTTGTATTATTTACATTATTTTAACACATTTGAATGTAAAAATCTTCTGTTCAAATCTTGAATTCATGTTTTTTAGCATTTTAATTTGTATTATTAGAGTTGTACTAACACAGTATTTGAAGGGAAAAAATATGCCAGTTTATAGTTAGAGTTTATGTTTGTTTGTTTGTTTG
Source organism: Spinibarbus caldwelli (assembly GCA_039654775.1). NCBI lineage: Eukaryota > Metazoa > Chordata > Actinopteri > Cypriniformes > Cyprinidae > Spinibarbus > Spinibarbus caldwelli. Next base: position 3,828,838 of record CM077259.1, read on the forward strand.
TTTGGTAGCATTTTATTTAGAGTTATATTATTTTAACAATATTTGAAGGATTTATTATTATTATTATTATTATTATTATTACTATTATTTAACAATATTTGAAGGAAAAAATTATATCAGTTTACATCTCGATGCTATGTGTTTTTAGCATAACAATTTAGATGGGAAAAAATATTTTTCATATTCATGATATTTTAACAATATTTGAAGAAAAGCAGGCTATTTTATTATTTACATTATTCTAACAGTATTTGAAGGAACAACAATATGTTAATTTCTTGTTTTTATGTGTTTTTAGCATTTTAATTTAGATCAGTTATTAATAATAATTTATAATTTAAATGCTTTTAAGTCACCAGGCAACCGGCAGCGGTCCCCTGGTTGAGAACCACTTTTCTAGAAGTGTCCTGAGGAGCTGCTAACAGATTTTTCTCCAGGTACTATAGACCTCCTTGGACTAATAATAAATTATTTTTTGCTCTTTTCCAGAACTTTGAAGCCACAATGGAAAGGTAAGTGCTCTGCCTGCTGTCACTCTCTTCTCTATGACTGTGAACTCAAACCCACTGCAGACTGATCTTTCAGAGCCCGGAGCCCACAGCAGGAGCCTCACATGAGTCCTGCAGCTTTGATTAATGTGGCAAATCACTTGGGCAACCTGACATTTGGAGTCTGGCTGAAGATGCGAGATATTGTTCACAAAGGTGAGTCTTTAAGCAAATATTAGGGCTGGGTTTATAAAACAAAAATATCGATTTCTCGCATTGATCATTCTCATTGTGATAAACGATATCATTTCTTAAATCCCAAGAGCAGATCTATGCTGTTTTCAGTTGATGCGTGAACAACATTACCAATAAATAACCAATAAATCACAGTAGGGTGAATTCAGGTAATCTGGGACATTTTTTGCAATTTTCAGTTCTGCGATTTATTTCGATATCTATCTAACACATTAGATCAACACATTAGACTTTTCTGAAATCCATAAGATGTTTTCTAACTGCACCAGAAGATAGAATGTAGATATTATACCCAGAGGAGACATGCCACACCTATTAGTGTTTTTGTGTTAAAAAAATAAAAAATAAAATAAAATTCTGCCTGAATTTGATAATCTGGAACAGGTCGTTTTGTAATCTGGGACATATGTATTAGGCCTAAAATAGCCTATATTCACCATACTTTATGCATGCCAAACACAATATTACCAATTTTTAAAAAGGCATTATGAAAAAAAATGACAAGTACAGAAATCTCAATAAGAAAATGTATATTGCAATATCAGGAAAAAGAATTTCTATCTCTACACAGGATTAACAATATACTGTTAATTCATTTAAAACTCTATTAAAATTGTTTAACATTTATTTAACATTGTATTAACATTTGAAAAAATCAACTAAAATTTAAGCAAGAGCAAGCAACAATTTGATTAACAGATTATTCATTCAGTTATTCAAGTTCTCCATTCTATTAAAATTGGGGCTACTCAGGGAACAACATTGAATAGATCACAAACATAATTTGACAACAATTAGGAACACGGTCTTATTTATAACAGATTTATGTCCTAAACATTAACAGCCATTTCTCATTATGGCATATATTTGCCCTTGTCATTAGACTTATAAAGTCCCTAAATGCATATTTCTCCCATTTGAAGACTGTCCCAGATTACCCAAAGCATGCTGTCCCACATTCTCAATCATATTTGATAATGTGGGACAACAACAAAAAAAAAGTTTGAAAGAAAAAAAAACTAAAACACATTTTCAACACTTTAATACATATTTTGTTGCTTGAATAGATCACAAACATAATTTGACAACAATTAGGAACATCTACTAGAGCAGAAACATAATTCTATCATTAAAAATGTATTTATAGTACTTTTTATTATAAAAACGGCCTTCTGTGAAAATTAAATGTTTGTTTACAAATCACTTTAATAATGTCCCTTACGAAAATTAACCGTGGTTTTATTATAGTAAAAGTGTAGTAACCATGTTTTTTGGGTTATCGATTACCATTGGTATAACTACTACAAATAGCCTACCATGGCTAAATATGGTTAGTGTAGCAAAACTATAGTTAATTTGTGGTTATGTGGTTTAACTATAGTAACCCCGTGTTTGTTTGTTTTTTTAATTTTCATGAGGGCCTACCAACTGACCGGGCTTATTATACAGTTTACAGCAGTAGTTTAGAGATTTTTGTCCTTGAAAAAAAAAATTGATATGTACTGTACCTGACTCCCTAATGAACTGATAATGAATCAAACTGAATTGAGATCAAAATTTCATTGAGAAATTTGCCTCAATACCCAGCCCTAATACAGGTGGCATGTGCATATACATACATCTCTAACTTTTGATTGTTTTGTCTCATCAGCTCCTGTGATTCTGGACCCCAACACTGCACATCCCGAACTCAACCTGTCTGATGATCTGACTAGTCTGACGTGGAGCACGGACACCCAAGTCTTTCCCGCTAATCCAGAGAGATTTGACGTCTATCCGTGCGTTCTGGGCTCTGAAGGCTTTATCTCAGGAACACACTGCTGGGATGTGGAGGTCAGCGACAACACACACTGGACTGTAGGAATAACCACAGCGTCCAACCCTAGGAAGGGATTCACATTCTTTGGCAAAGATGTCTGGTGCGTGTGGTACAAAAATAAAGAATATTTCTCATATTACCAGGACCAAGCCTACACTCCTATTAGTGTTAAAGAGAAGCTGCAGAAAGTGAGAGTTTTACTCGACTGGGATCAAGGAAAAGTGTCATTTTCTGATCCTGTAACCGACGTTCATCTGTGCTCATTCACAACAACCTTTACAGAGAGACTCTTTCCATTCTTCTCTAGCGTTTGTGTCACTTCTAGTCTGAGGATCCTACCAGTTCAAATCTGTGTAACAGACTAGCACAGCTATATGTGACTCTGTATAGTTTATGTTGTAAATGATGTGCATAATTAAAGACTTTCATTATGTTTTCTTTATTTACTGAGATTTATAAATACAAAATTGCTTATTTGAATATTATAATAAATAAAAAAAATTAAAGCAAACCTTTTGTTTATAATGATACTAATAAATAAAAGATCAATTCTGTGATCTTTTTTTCCCTTTTTTTTCCCCTTTTGTTTTTGACCTCTCTGGCCTAGACATGACTTTTAATTCAGAGACTGAAACATATTCATCTTGGAAAAGCATCATTTTATGAATGAATGGGATTTTTTTTTTTTGAGATTTTCATTTTTATAACTCATTAAATTCAAACAAAAAGTGACATGCACTGTAAAAAAAAATCAAATAAAAAAAAATAAAAAATAAAAATAAATAAATAAATAAATAAATAAATAAATAAATAAATATATATATATATATATATATATATATATATATATATATATATATATATATATATATATATATATAGTAAATAATATAAAGATTATTGAAATACATTATGTAAGAAATACTATTTCAATCTACTTCAAAATTTCATGGTTAATTCAATATTTTACTTACCATTACTTTGTAATTATTTGTGAAATTTACTTGTAATTTCTGGAGAAAATAGTTCCTACACCTTTTTTCTTTAGTGTAACATTATTGACCAAAACAGGGGTTTTTAATCTTTTAGAAGCCACTGGTCACTAAATATGATCACACTTGTGCGAGGGACCCCATCATAAAATTTACAGAGAAGCTGTATGTTTTCATATTTATCATCATATAAAGACCCAAATTATATTGTGAAATAATAATAATAATAAATGTGTGTAAAATTATACTTGAAAAGTGATAGCCTACGTTTTTTTCCTACTCACTATAATGGTGTTCCATATATTTATTATTTTTAAAGTTATTAAAATTTAGTTTAATCTTATTTTTTATTATCTATTTTTTGTTTTTCTCTCAACTTTTCCACGGACCCCCAGCACTAGCTTGCGGGCCACTAGGGGTCCCCGGAACCCGGTTTGAAAAGCTCAGAGCGGAACGTTCGTCCTCAGAGAGTTTCTGCACGGATCCGATTGCTGTAACACACACGACAGAAACCTCCATCAGCATGCTTGTCTCATGGCACAGTTATAGGTAGTTCTTATAGTAATTTTTGCTTTGAACGTTTTTAAACTAATATATTCTCAGAAAGTGATAGGTATATATATATACTATTTTCCGCGTTACCATGCATGTCACAGGCCTGCGTTAACGCTAGAAAGCTTAAAAATAACATGTAAACATCTGGTGAAATGTGTTCATTCCAGTTAAGTGTGTGCTAAGTGTAATATCTAAGCACCTTAGGGCTTTATTAGTTATTAGGTTAGTTAGATAAAACCTTAAGATGTCTAAAGATAAGCTGAAGAAACATGTTCAGACTAATGGTCAGTCAAAACATAAGAAGAAGAAACCTGAAAACAATAAAAAGACGTTCTTCTACGATACAAAAACAGTTGTAAAGAAAAAAACGATACAAACAACTGTAAAGCCAAACATTACACCCCCCACAAAAGTTGAAGAGTATTCCTGCAACTGGAAGAAGTTTCTGCAGGTAAGAATTATTTACCATGGTAAAATCATAGTGAATTCCTGCATTAGTAATTCTGAATGAGAAATACATGTCAGCTGTTTTTACATTTGGTGTGTGTGTGTGTGTGTGTGTGTGTGTAGACTCTCACTGCAAAACCTGAAAAGAAGGATGAAGACACAAAACAGGCGAAAGATGCAAACGTTAAAGGAAAGCAGCTTCAGAAGACGTCGTCTGTATCCAAAAACTCTCGGAAACCAGATAAACACTTCAGAAAACCAGCACAGACTGTCAAACCTGCTTCTGAGACATCTGGAAGAGTAGAAAAAGATGGAGAACAACAGAACGGAAAAGACTCCACCGGACACAAACAATTCAAAGCAGAGAAGAGGAAAAGAAAGGATGAAAAAGAGAAAGCGATGAACAAAAAGAAGAAAGTTGAGGAGGTGGAAAAGAAAACAGTAGAGTATGTGTGCACTTTAATTCTGCTTCATTTCATATATGACTGTCCTGTGGAAGCTTGTTTCTGCTATGGAAAAAATAAAAATAAAAACGGTAATTGCGATATTTTTATCTCACAATTGAGACTTTTTTTCTCACAGTTTTGAGTTCGTATCACACAACTCAGAATTTTTATCAGAATTGTGAGATATAAACTCATGATTGCGAGAAAATTCTGATCTTAAGTTCTGGATTGTGAGATGTTAATACTCAATTGATTCAAAAAAGTCATAGTTGTGAGATTAAAAAGTTGTAATTACCTTTTTATTTCTTTATTTTGTGGCTGAAACAAAAAAAACAAAAAAAGTTGCAAGAAGTCATAATTCAGAGGAAAAAAATCAGAATTGTGAGAAAAAAAAGGTCTGAACTGCAACATATGAACTCTATAAAAACAAATTCTGAGAAAAAATCTAAATTTCAAGACAAAGTCAGAACATTTAGAAAAGAAGTCAAAATTGCAAGATGTAAAGCTGGACGTAAGAAAAGTTTTAAATTTTTAAATCCCCTTTGTGCGAGAGACTCCCATCTTAAAATCTGAAAGTCGTTTATATTTAATATTATTTCTATTAATTTATACAGTGAAAAATAATATAAATATGTGAAAATATTATTTGGAAAGTATTTTTTTTTAACGCTAAATTATGATGTTCCACTCACTATAGTACTGTTCTGTTAGATTTGTTTTAATCAATTCTTTATTTCAAAATAAATTAAAAAAATTCAAATTTGTGAAACGTAAATTCAGAATTCTGTGAAAAAAGTCAGATTAGTGAGACAAAGTCATAATTCTGAAAAAAAGTCTAAATTGCGAGATATGAACTCAGAATTCTGAGAAAAAGTCCAAATTGTGTGACGTAATTGAAATTGTGAGATAAAGAAGTTGCAAATACCTTTTTATTTATTTATTTATTTACTTACTTAATGGTGGAATCAGGCTTCCATACTGTCCTCTTTAAACACTGTTTCCTCTTAGGCCTGATATCTGGTTTGATGACGTGGACCCTGATGACATTGAGGCGGCTTTGGGGCCTGAGGCTGCAGACATCGTACGAAAACGTAGCGGAATGCTGAAGTCCAGTGTGGAGAAAATGCTGGTGAAAGAGCACGCGTTTGAGGGGTGAGACATCTGCAGCTCTCTGGGTAATTATCAGTTTTGAGGAAAGTGATGTAAACTGATGGTTCTTGTTGTGATGGTGATTTCAGATTGACCCGTGCTGTTGCTATGGACTGTGAGATGGTGGGCGTCGGGTGTGACGGGGAGGACAGCATTCTAGCGCGAGTCTCCATTGTTAACCACTTTGGGAAATGCATCTATGATAAATACGTCAAACCCACAGAACAGGTTACGGATTACCGAACGGCTGTTAGCGGCATCAGACCGGCGGACATCAAAAATGGTCAGGACCCCTCATAGTAGAAATAATTAGAATTTCTCTATTGCATTTGAAAAATACAGTATATTTGATGAAACTGTTGTTTGTATGGATTAAGAATGGAGTAAGAAAATAAACAAGTATTTCTCAAATGCATCTTGCAATTTTGAGTTAACATCTCGCAATTTCGACATTTTTCTCAAAATTGCATTATAACACAATTCTGACTGTATTTTATGTAATTCAGAATTTATACCTTGCAAGTTTGCGTTAACATTTCGCAGTTCTGATTTTTTTTTCCTCAAAATTGTTTTTGACATTTCTGAATAAACATCACAATTCTTGACTTTTTTTCTCAGAATTGCAGGTTTATAACAATTCTGACTGTATTTCATGTAATTCAGAATTTATATCTTGCAAGTTTGAGTTAACATCTTGCAATTCAGATTTTTTTTCTCAAAATTCTGAATTAACATCACAATTCTTGACTTTTTTTCCTCAGAATTGCAGCTTTATAACACAATTCTGACTGTATTTCTCACAGTTCTGAATTTAAATCTCTCAATTATGAGTTAACATACATCTCACAATTCTGACTTTTTTTTTCTCAAAATTGTGTTTATAACATAATTGCGACTGTATTTCTTACAATTTTGAGTGAACACAGTTCTGAATTTTTCCACAATGTCAGGTTTATAACACAGTTCTGACTAATTCTGAGTTTATATCTCTCAATTTTTAGTTAACATCTTCCAGTTCTGATTTTTTGTTTTTGACATAAATTTGACTGTATTTCTCATAATTTTATACATTTTAATATTTGTCGAAATATGCATTTTGTGATGCAGACAGATATTTTTGTCCATGAAAATAGGCGACCCCTAAAAGAGATATAAATTCAGAATTGTGAGATAAAAAGTCACAATTACCTTTTTTTTTTTTTTTTTTTATTCTGTAACAGGCTTCCGTATGTTTGAGATTATTTATTGTTCTTCATATGATTGACAGGCGAGGACATCAAGACAGTCCAGAAAGAAGTGGCTCAGATTCTGGAAGGAAGAATATTAGTGGGACACGCCATTCACAATGACTTAAAGGTACAGTACACACAAAAAGGCCGTTGTTATGCTCATATTGTTTCAAACCTGTATGCTTTTTCTGTGGAAAACAAAAAACCCCCCCAAAAAAAAGCACTGTAAAACTAGTCCATATAACCGCATATGGGATCGGAATGGCTTGAGAGTGACTAATGGTGACATTTTCAGATGAAATATTCCTTTAACCATTGTCAGATTTATTTTAAAAACCTTTGTCTTGTTCATAGATTTTGCTGCTGGATCATCCCAAGAAAATGATCAGAGACACACAGAAATACAAACCATTTAGGCAGAGAGTAAAGGTATGAATCGCTAAACACAGTTTACAGGGAACTAATAAATAAATATGCAGGTCATTTTAATTGTCAATGTCTCCTTTCTTGTCCTCTTCCTCAGAGCGCACGTCCTGCACTGCGAGTTTTATGCAAAGAGATTCTCAATGTTAAAGTCCAGCAGGGTGAACATTCATCTGTAAGTCTCTCATCAACATCTAAGACAAATGAAACACTTTTCTCCATTATTTCAAACAATTATTATTGCCAATGTTGAAAACAGTGTTGCTTCATACTTTTGTAGAAACTGTAATAACTTTTTTTCTGGATTCTTTTATGAATAGAAAGTTCAAAAGAAGAGCATTTATTAAAAATATTAATATTAATGTCTTTGCTGTCACTTTTGATCAATTTAATGTTGTGTGTGCGTCACAGGTTCAGGATGCTCAGGCCACTATGAGGTTGTACACTCTGGTGAAGAAGCAGTGGGAGGCAGATCTTAAAGCCGCCCGGGCGGGTCAGTTTCAGAAGACCCCGCGAAAACCCAGAGCTCCTAAAAACCAGCGCAAAACTCCAATCAGCCAATAAAAACTTTATCAGCTCGTCGCAAAATACAACAGATTGAAACTGAACATGGATCTGAGCAAGGAACTACTTTACTGACTTGGATTGTTCTGGAGTAACAACGTCTTCAGATACATTTTGATGAACTGTGTTTAATATTCCTGTCTGAATGTCTCTCAGTTTGTACTTTGATCTCAAGTCCTATCTTCGGTTATTTGAGGAATGAGACCATCAAACCATTCAGATTATCAGTAATATAAGTGTAACTGTTCTGTTGAGCCCTTTTATACCAAGTAATTTAAATGTTAACTTTCCATCCTGTTTAAAATTACATGACAGATGTGACTGTTGTTGGAGACTTGCCATAGTTTTCTGTCTGAACTGCTATTAAAGACCCCAGACTTGATGTGCACCATGTGTTGATTTCTCACATGGGCTGGCACTAATAATGGCATTGAACTATAATGAAATCTTAAAATCCTCCAAGTCACTAATTTTAACCATTTAAACAAATCAAAATTACATATTTACATGTCCGCCAGCTCGGACCTGCTCCGCTGTAAATGCTACAAAATAGTGATTAATTCAGTCATATAAGATTAAACTTGAAACTGTTTCTGAAAAAGAAGAGGAAAGGGGAATTATACAGGATTCCCTACCAGAATGCATTTATGTAGCGCTAGCTACAATGTCGGACACGTAACGGTAATTATTATTAACTTTTGGCTTGATTATGTTATGAAACAGCTTTTAATGTTTTGCTAATCTTACACAATTGTGTTCTTGTGATATGCTAATGATATGAAAAGCCCCACCACGCAATTTGTCTTGCAGAAATGGTGTTGACTTGATTTTGCACATGGGTTGTCTTTAAACATATTAAAAACACCAGATAGAAATGTAAACGATGTTAAAAACTTCAAAAGTAATAGTTAAATGATCATACTTTAGACGCTGGATGTAGAAACTCGAAACAGAAAAAAAGCGAGGAGGTCAGAGACAAAAGTCTTTATTTAGCTCATGGGAAAAACAGAAAAAGACCTTTTTTACACATCATTACAAAGTCAATCAGTTACATGTCACTGATCCAACACAAATACACAGAGGGTCAATATCACTGCTGAACAGCTAATGACAATTCAAGTTTAGGTTGTGCTGAACAATTTTTTCAGTCAGTAGTGTTGTGTTTGTCAGATACAGAAGTGTTTAGTTATGATATTGTGATCACATTCAGGAGATGACAAAACTAGACTTCCATCTTTAGGAAAACTCTGCTTCCAACTCTGGAAACCCAAGTTAATGATGAATAATAGTTCATTCTACAATATGTCTAGGTGGACATTAAATTTGAGCTGGTTTGTGTGCTGGTGGAGATTGATCGAGATTACAAGCCTCAGATGTGTTATTGGAGATCATTTTACCTGCTGGACATTCATGCAAAACACTTTTTTTGTGAAAAGTTTAGTGAAAGTATTTCATGAAAGCATGTGAGCATCTAAAAGGATGAATCTCACAAACACAACATTTATATGGAAGCCTGATTGTACCACGATAAAAAAAATGGTCATTGTGACATCTCACAAATCAGCCTTTTTTAAATTCTAAGGTAAAAAAAAATCAATTGCAATTATTTTTATTTCTCAGAATTGTGAGATATAAACTTATTTCTGAGAAAAAAGGAAGAATTGTGAGATATAAACTCTGATTAACTCTATAAATTCAAATTTTTCCCCTTTCAATTCCAAGTTTACATTTCACAATTGTTTTCCTTTTTTAGTTTCTGCCACAGAATAAAAAAATTAAAATGGCAATTGTGACTTTTTATCTCACAACTGATTTTTTTCTTGCAATTGCAAGTTTATATCTCATAATTGTGACTTTTTTCCTCATAATTACAATTCTTACAAGTCTGATATAAACCCACAAAAAAGTCTGAATTGTAAGATATAAACTCAGAATTGTGAGATTAAAAATAATAATAATATACAAAAAAAACAATTACATTTCTTTATTATCTTTTCATTCTGTAGCGGAAATGGGCTTCCATATATTTCACCCTAAAAACAAAAGGGACAAAAAAAAAAAAATTAAAATAAAACATTAATTATAACAATGACAATTAAGCAAACATGTTACTTTGAGATTGATTTAAATTCTCAGTTTTATTCCTGTAATATAATGGATGGTTGTATTTAAATTTAAATAAATTAGATTATATAAATGAATGTATTTTTTTGAATAAATGTGCTTAATTGTCATGAATAAACACTGAAAAAAAAAAAAAAAAAAGATTTGTAGGTGAAATACAATCTAGACATCCTTGACCAATTTGATGAAATTCACCCTTTAAAGACAAATGGCAGTAACAGTGTGAACACTGCGGTAAGAACATGACCTCTGACCTCCACACTATAGTTCTTTTATCTTGTAGTTTGAACCTTTGGCTTTCATACCAGCGGTCAGTGTTGAGACTCTGGCTCAGACAGATGCAGAAACAAGCAAACAACACGTCATCACAGCATCAACAATCCCAATCATTTCTTATTCCAGAAAAGAAGCCCTTCTTCAGTGCAGCAAGAGACACATGGCTTGAGAGGAAAGACAGAAACACACGGAAGTTCCTGAAGACGGAAGGTAAACCGCTTGAAATGCACCTCATCATTCAGAAAAACACTCACACAAGCTTTTCAATAAACTTCAGTCAGGGTAGCGCCATATTTAATTTCTGGCAGGAATGAAAATGAGGCTGTGATGGACTAAAGTACAGCGCTTTCAATGGATTTTACTGTTGTTTAACAACAAACCGATTGCTGAGCTGATGAAACATCTTTATGAAAAAACCTTCAGTGGACAAAACTCCATAGTTGATAGTTGTGAAAACTACATGATATAGGACCTTTACACAGTGTGTGCCATTGTAAAGACTGTAAATCTATCCCTCACAGCCTTGTTTTCATCTGTGTTAAATTTAATATGGCGTCTAACCTGATTCACGTCTATGAAACAAGCACAGATCAGACTCTCAAAGACACTCTTTCACCAGATATCAAATTAAGAAAGTGACAGCTAGATTTTAGAGCAGCGCATAGCAAAATTACATTCCACCATTTCTAATGAACACCAAACATGCTGCAGCAAAGGATTCTGGGTAAAGGCCAGTTAGCAGAGGCACAAAAATGCACAAACACACTTTGTTTTAATCCCTGCAGAGGCCCTGCAAAACGCCGAAACACTTTTTTTTTTTTTTTTTTTTTTTTTTAACCATGCCTACACATTAAAATACAAGTTTGTTTGTTCTTTTAAAAGATTTACTTGTCACAAATACTCAGAACAAAGAATTCTGGGAGAAAATCCCAATGGCCAAAAGTTCCAATTCCCTGCGCTGGTGTTGAGGCGGTTTGATACGAGAGGCGAAGACGGTCGCTGAAGTTAATCTCCAGCTTTGGGTTAACAAACTAAAATACATTGGTTTTTATACAGTGAGATGAAAATTAAATCAATACTTTTAAAAAACAAAAGTGCATGAGAGCACAATTGAAAATAAATTCACTTAAAACCCATTTTATTAAATAAATCCTACACAAACTGATTTGCGCTGTCAGAGGTCAAAGGTTAGCTTAAATACATCCCAACAAACTGTGAGACACTCAGTCAGGTAATGCATGTAGTTACGTGAAGGGAAACAGAGAGGGGAAGGACGCATTGGAGGTAGAGGAGGTGAAGAGAGGAGGTTCACGGCACTGAACCGTCAGTCGTTCCTGCCAGTTTCTCTTCGTCGCCCTGTTTTTGGTGCTGCAGTCGAGCGTAGCTCACCGCATCACCTCTGAAACACAGAAAGCACAAAATTGTTGATCATTTTATCAATAATGGCAAAATGTATTATGAAGAGATACTTAATGAAGAAACGTTTTGTTCTGTGTTCAAGTAAATGCAAAATGTAGCTCACTTCTTTCCAAGGGATGCGAGCCCATACAGCACTCCTGTAGCAAAAGTGATGGCGTTACCAAACAGAGTTGTGATGGAAAAGCTCAGAAAGATGGGAAACAGTGCCATCCTGAGAGAAAAAAAGAAATCAGGGTTAATTCTGATAAAATTATAACCAAAAAAAGCCAGTAACAATAATTAATACACTACTGTTTCAAGGTTTGGGGTAAGTACGTCTTATTTATTTATTTTTTTTTAAAGAAATGTTTATTTTTATTCAGCAAGAATGCATTAAATTGATCAGAAATGAAATGACTGTAAAGACATTTATAATGTTACAAAAGATTTCTATTTCAAATAAATGCTGTTCTTTTAAACTTTCTAAATTTCAAAGAAGCCTGAAAAAAAAATCAATCACGGTTTCCACAAAAATGTGAAGCAGCTCAATAATAATCAGAAATGTTTCTTGAGCAGTAAATCAGCATATTAGAATGATATCTGAGGGATCATGTGGCACTGAAGACTGGAGTAATGATGCTGAAAATTCAGTTTTGCATCACAGAAATAAATTACTTTAAAATAATTATTTTAAAATATATTCAAATAGAAACAGCTATTTCAAATTGTACTAGTATTTCACAATATTACTGCATTTTCTATTCAATAAATTCAGTCTTGATGAGCAGAAGAGACTAAATAAAAAAAAATAAAAAAATAAATAAAAACTCACCAACCCCAAACCTTTGAATGGTAGTGTATAATATAGATCATATTAAATTCATGTTTGTTCATAATACATTAACTAATGCTAGTTTATGCAACTAATGTTAAAATGTATTAATAGACTATAAACATAAATTAACATTAACATAAATTAACATTAAATGCTGTAATAGTATTGTTCACCGGGGTGTAGAGGGACTGTGGAAAAGTTTAGAGAAAAAAAAAAAAGTGTACAAAAGGAGAAATAAACAAAGAAATAATAATAAAAAAAGATTTAAATAAATAAAAGCTACTATAATTAGTATAAAACAACATAATGCAATTTAATAGAAAATTTAAAGAAACTAATGTAATGTAGAATATTTATTAATCATTAATTAAAGATTAATACTACATGTTTTACTAACATTTAGTAATGTCATTAAAGGATAAGGCTTCTACTTTATAGTTTCACACACACATCATTGGGTTGCACTGATATTTGCATTCCAATTAATTGATTTAGACAGTTACACTTGTTAGTCTACAAATTTCTCCTATAAGACAAAAACAGCTCAGTGGACGATTTAGCTTTCAATGGGTCATATGACGTTGCTAAAAAGAACATTATTTTGTGTATTTTGTGTAATGTAATATGTTTATGCAGTTTAAGGTTCAAAAAACATTATTTTCCACATACTGTACATTACTGTTGCTCCTCTATGCCCCGCCTTTCTGAAACCCATCGATTTTTACAAAGCTCATCGTTCTGGGAAGCGAGGCGTGCTCTGATTGGCCAGCTATCCAGTGCGTTGTGATTGGCCGAATACCTCAAGCATGAGACGGAAATGTTACGAGACTAAAGCAATAAAACCCATTACAAACGAGGCATTTGCTGCATCCAGTGGGGACATAATTACTGATTATAATGACTTATACTGTCTTTTTATGCGTCTCGTTGCATCGCGCCGCGTAAACATTACCATGTCTGCATTTGTGATCGGAGAAAGGACAAACAACAAGCGCTACTCTACACAGCTCAAAACTCGTGTTTGAATAGTCAGTGGCAAATTCTTTAAATATGAAAACATACTTACAGGCTGTGAGTCAGAAGCGCCAGACTGTCCTTGCAAAGTTGGAATTGCCCACTTTATAGAAACAGTCTTTGTGCAAGCCAGCATTGTAGGCTTCTCTTTCAGGTTCAGGAAATAGTCCTCCGTAAAATGTGCTGCACACACTCTAATATTTGGGTTGAACTGTTCTGGAACAGTGTTGTAAATACAACTTAACCACTGATTTGTAGTTGTGTCCTCTTTTGGACGCCCAAACAAAGTAGTTTCGCTTTCACAATGAAACACAGCGTCTCCAGGACGGCGGCCGCCGGCGGCAGCAACAACACTACAGCGAGAATAAAAGTCTCGCCCTCTTTCTTTGCAAGTACGTTTGGGTGGTGTTTTGCAAATCTCCCCACACTGTGATGTAGACATGTGGGGGCGTGTTTGAATGAGCCGTTTTAGGGGGGCGTGGCAGAGTCTTAACTTTTATAAAGAATATCTCTTTGGTTTTGAGACTTTAATCTTTGCAACTTCAGGGATCTTATATATGCACAAACAGCTTGTAAAACTCCAAAGAGAAAGGAAAACTTGAAATCGCATCATATGACCCCTTTCAGAGTTGCCGTGCGTCTCCTGGATAACAACCACTTTTTGTTTCACAGTAAATATGTATTAGTTACACAATAACATTAACTGTCCAGTGAAGCTAAGAGATGTAAGCTGCACTCACCCGCAGTAAAACAGGGCTTTCTGCCAGGGCTTCAGACGGTCTGCTCGCGCCGCTATAGCATTCGCAAACTCGACGAACTGACAGCAGAACGGCACCTCACACAGGAACACCACACACGCCGTCAACCTGAGGGAAAAAAGAGATAGTTCATCTTCTGAATGGCTTATATACATGGCTTAATGAACACTGGGAAATGAAATGTAAGTTCTTACACCATCCAAACTCCAGCCGCGATGTTTAACGGATTCACAGTCACGCAGTTCCAAACACCCATTGTTGCACATGCTATAAAAAAAGAGAGAAAAGTGTTACGTTTTTTTAAAATAACATCTATATTTGTCATCTAAACAATAAAAACATTGTGATTAGTAGTAAATCAAAATGGGGTTTTCCAATAGTCATTATGATAACCTCAAAATGACCAAATATTCACCCTATAGCCCAGGATTTCAATCTATGATTAATTAAATAAAAAAACCAATAATAAATAATTTTAAAATAAAAAATGTGGTCCAGGAGTGCTAAGGGTTCATGGAAACATTTAGTGAAAAACAGTGTAAAAATGTAACCCCTAAAAGTAAAATTAAAAAATAAATAAATAAATAAATAAAAATAATTATATATATATATATATATATATATATATATATATATATATATATATATATATATATATATATATATATATATATATATAAATAAAAATAATGAAATAATATAGAATTTGATTTAAAGTAATTCTGTTGCTATTATGATTAAAAAATGATGTAGTGATCAGGATCAACCTTTACATTTTGTTCAAAACGCATTCAAAAGCACATGGGAAGAAGCAGCTGGTTGGCTGGATGGAACAAGTTTTTGTTGGGTTTGATGGGCAGCTGGTTCTGTCATCTGTGTCTCAGCATATGTACAAGAGAACAGAGAACTGTTGATGCTGACTGACACACACACACACACACACACACACACACACTTTGTTGTACCAGCAGTACAACAAAGTGTGTTCAGATCTAGTGTAAGCTCAATCTTTGTGTCTAATGAATAATACTGAACAGAATAATACAGCAGTGATTAAGTGTATCCGCCTACAGCCAAATCAATCAATATCACAATACAGTCAGAGACAGACAGGTTGTGTTTGCACTAGAGCAGCAGTTTCACACTGGAGTCTGTCAAAAAGTTTATAGTACTGTTAAATTGATCCATTATATATAGCCATTATATATAATTTATTAATTTTAATCTATTACCTTTTATTTTAATCTTATTTTTATTTGTACAAATAAATAATAAAATAAGATTTAAACAAAAAATTTGGTTAACATCAATAAGTAAATTAATAATAAATCTAACAGTAATATAATGAGTAGAAAAACAAAGTAAAATATGTAAAAGAACGTAAAATAACAAAAAATAAAAACATAATAATGTAACAACAGAAACTAAACATTTTGCAAGTAATATTTTAGATATATTTATAGTATTCATTTTTCACAGTATAAACAAGAAACTATATCAATGGATGTTCAATTTTAGGATGAAGATCATATTTGATGATATGTGTGGCACCTAAAGGATTGAAAACCCCTGCACTAGAGAGAGAGATATTGTGTTATTGATTCATAACACATGGTGACCCCTAACAAAAGACACGACAGAACAAAAGGATGAGAAAGAAAAGAGCAAGAGAAGAGAAAGTTGCAGTTGCTATTACACCTGTGTTACCATGACAGTGTCTACAAAAAGAGCTCATACAAACCACTCCAGAGTGAGTTCACACCTCAATTCTCAGCATATTTACCACTATATGATGGATTAAAAGTGCTTAAATCACTTTATATGAACTCATTTCCCACACTTTACTACACAATACTGAAAGATTACCATATTTCATATACCAATGCATTTGCACGGTACTCCAAAAAATACTATGGTATAACCCTGGAACTATAACTGTTACTTATTTGAATGTGTTGATTCTCCATGACAGAATTTCTGCTGATTTTCTATGAGAGTTTGAAGGTGTGATTGATCAGAAATGTCTTTGTTCAAAGCAATGATCTCATTGAGTGTATTGATTAACAGACAGGACAAAAACATCATGGTTTGCCTTCATCCCAAAATGATGAGCTTATACTGGGCTATATGATATTGTGATTGATAATAATCAATAATATGGTTCACCTATATTATATCATGCAGGGGTTTTCTGGGGTATTGAAACTAAAAGGGTATTCAGTCTAAAAAAAATAAATAAATAAATAAAAAATAAAATAAAAATTTATATGTGTGTGTGTGTTTGATTTAAATAAATAGATCAAAATAAAAAAAAATTATGATTTAAATAAATGAGTTGGAGTAAAATAAATACATAGATTAAAATGAAAATAATGTATAACTTGATTAAAATAATTAAATAAATATTAAAATGAAATAATATATAGTTTAAATAAAATAAATAAATATATTAAAATAAAAATAATATAAAATGTAATTAAAATAAGCTTGATAAAATAAAACAATATATAATTTTATTTAAATACATTTGATTAAAATAAATAAAGACAACATAAAAATATATAATTTGACAAATATATAAATACTACATTTAACAGTAAAGCACTATAGTGAGTAAACAAAAATTAATAAATGTAATATAACACAACTAATTATTTTTATATACATTATATATTTTTTAAATAAAGTTTTACACATATCTATAATATTTTTGAAGCATAAATGGGATCTTTATACATAAAAAGCTGCCTTTTAAATTTTAGAATTGGGTTCCTAGCACATAGCAGATCGTATTTTAGGGTCTGTGGCATCTAAAAAATTGAAAACCCCTGTTGTACAGCTTTGCCTCTAAGGAAGTGATGCCACTATGAACATCTTGACATAATCTTTTTATAATTTGATATGCTATAATCAAGGATGTGAAACCACTAGAAGTCCAGCATGACATGTGGTTGTGTTGGGTGTAAGACAGTATTCTTGTTGGAAAGGTTTCAGATACCATCACTCACAGACACAGCTGTCTATCAGGAAACACGTGGCTGATGCTGTTATTCTGCAGTAAACAGCCATATGGTCACAATCACGTGTGATACTTACATATGCCACCCAAGACACCGGCCAGCTTGCAGATCCAGCGGTACCACCAGGACATGCCATCCTCATCTGTGCCGGTTTTAGTTGGAGCTGCCGCCTCTTCTGAGCTCATTTTCCACCGTTAAATTATTCAGACTCCCGCTGCCTCACTCACAGCTCAGCGGCTGCTGCAGTACCCGCGGCGGCCTGAGGGCGTCGCTGTTTCCCCGTCGAGGACAATGGCTGGAAAGTATTGCTGATTTTGATGTCAGCCAAATAAACAAATTGCGTAATAAAGTTATCAAAAAATCGGCAGCCAAAAATATCACCGAAAAAACTGGATTTTAAAATCGTCCTGATTAAAAATAATGCTGGAAGGACGCCGCTGCTCTTATTATGGTGTTATAGAAGCAGAAGGCAGCAACACATCAAAATATAATCCAAACCTCTCTGGATCGCTGTCGAATAACGTCTTCTTGAAGGAATCTCGAGTTAAAACGGGTCGCTGGATCGGTGTCCTCAGAGTGAAATAATCCTTGGTGTAATGTCAGTTTCATTTAGAAACGTTAGAGCTTTTGCTCCTCTTGTCTTGGAGGTTCCCTTGCCTGCGTTGCATTGTGGGTGGAGCCAATAATGCGTCATTGCGTCAGGCGCGTCAACCGCAACAGCATTTGCGCAGTCAGGACTTGTACACATATCTATGGTTTGAAAGTAGCCTACAATTATGTGTTTAAAAGTGTTTGTCATCACAACTTTGATACAGTTTTTATACAGTCTAATAATACTAGTAATGCGTTTAATACAGTCTACTAGCCTACTACTGCTACTACTACTGTTAATTATTATTATTAGACTGAAAAGTATATTAAAGGTGGATGGTAAACACTTCTAAGCAACAAAACGTATTATTATTATTATTATTATTATTATTATTATTATATTATTACTACTATTATGAGATCGAGTCACAATCAAACTTAAAGAAAGGGGAAAAACATTATAACCATTGAGTTGTATAATATTATTGTTCTCTGATTAAAAATGTTTAAAAATATATATTTATAATATTTATTAACATAGTATATATATATATATATATATATATATATATATAATTAGAATTATATTGTAATCATATAAATAAATAAGTTTAATTAAAATAAATGAATAATATTACAAGAAAATAAGATATAATTTAAATTAATTAATCTAACAGTACAGTATTACAGTGCGTAGAAAAACATAAATGTAACATTATATAAACTAATTATTTTTTCTTAATAATATTTTACACGTATTTATAATATAATTTTTTTCACTGTATAAATTGAGTCTTTATGTTGGGCCCATATTAAAAAATGTATAATAATTAAAATAAATTAAATAAAAATAAAAACTGGGGTCCAGGAGTGGTCGAGGTTCATGGAAAAATTTAGAGTAAAACAGTGTTTAAAAAACGAATAATAATAAAAATATGAAAATACAATTCAACAAAATAAATAAAGAACCCTAATTAAAATAAATAAATAATTTCATAAATGATTAATATATTATATGTCTATATTATATATTGTGTTTTTGCTATTTGTACATTGCCTCTTTGTATATTATTCTTTTATTATCTGTGTCCTGTCCTGTTGCTGTCTTTCTGTTGCACTGTAGAGCTTCTGTCACAAAAACAAATTCCTCGTATGTGTAAGCATACCTGGCCAATAAAGCTCATTCTGATTCTGAATATAGAAATAATATATCAATCGATTTAAAAAATACTTTAAATATAATTTTTTTTTTAAAATAAAAGCAATCAAAATGAAACATTTACTAAAAAGATTAAATATTTTATTTATCTGCGTATCATGTTATCATGGAGAACTGTGAATATGCAAATTTGCTGTACAATTATTGAAATATTAACTTAAAATCTATCTATCTATCTATCTATCTATCTATCTATCTATCTATCTATCTATCTATCTATCCTGTGGTATGATGTTATTGTTCTCTGATTAATTAAAAAATAAAAAAAATAAAAGCACAATCGGAAAAAAGGCTGAAGTCTGCGACTCGAACCATCGCGAGATCTTGTGGTTTGGCGATAACACAGATCTCCAAAACATATGTTGGCATTCACCCTGTGTTTACTCCAATGTGCTTTGATGTAGAGATCTACAGATCACATCAGAGCAGTCACGGCGGCTCTGGGAAGTTTGTTGCCGGGTGTCTCTGCGCAGCACGAAGCCGAACCGCGGACCAGCAGCAGAACTCCGGACCGGCCAGACAGGAGAAGATGAGCTTCTTATTGTGAGTTTGACTCTATGATTTAGATGATTATTTCTAGATAAATACCAGCTTAATCCTTTAGCTCGTCTTGCTAAAGAGCTGGTTGAGTTTGTGAACCGAATCGACTTCAGTTCTGCGTGTGCAGATCGTTAAATGTGTCGGTATTTCAACCTGACAGTGGGGTTAAAATTTGGCATTTTTCACGCAAATGCATCGAGATTAGCCCAATTCTGGCACATTTGCACCGGTTTCTTGGCTCTCTGATGTTCTGGGCTGGAAGGGGGCAGATCTTATGTAATGCATGTTTGTTTCACACTGTGCTGTTCAAAAAGCACGTTGTGTGTCTTTGTCACTTTGTATGAGAGATCAGAGAGTTGCATTGTGTGCAAACAAAGTTGGAAACATCTTCTTAACATGGGCTGTATATGCTGAGAAGCTGAGCTACGTTACTGATGAAATTCCTTGAAATGCTATTGTTAGGAGGCAGTGCATGATGTTGCAACTGTCATATGAATTTCTAATGTTTTTCATCCACCCAAAATGCTGTTTGATTCAGTTTAACAGTCTCGCATCATTCTAATCGCATCATTTTGGGAGGGAACAGGGTGTATTTGATTTCTCTGTAATTACTTTAAAGAACATGTTTACATTTTACAAGAAGAAGGGAGTGAGGAAATCTCAAATGCAGAACATTTCTCAATCTGATTCTGTAATCTGAAGTCTTGGCAGGAGTTGATTATGATGCATCTGAAATTGAATTTGCTGATAAGGTTGTCTAGAACCATTAGAGAAGTCCGTCATGAGAAAACCGGCCTCCCCAAAACAGCTGAGAATGATTTCATTTGGAAACTATTGTGAAGCTCTTGTGATGGTTCACCGGAAGCATGTGATTTTGGAGAAGTTAAGAACAAACACAGACATGTGAAGTCATTGCCATTGTGATGTTTTTGAATTTGAGTTGAAAAATGTGTCAGTGGCATGTGTGTTTCTTTGATGGGAACCGGATAAACTGCATGTTTGTGTTTGAAGATTTGCTTTGTAAATCAGGTGAGAAATATGTAAAAAATGTGACATTATAACACACGCAGGTGCTTATAACAATCCCGATTAGGTGTATTTTGTATAGACTATTTTGACATTATTTAAAGGAATAGTTTAAAATGAAAATTTGCTGAAAATGTACTCACCCTCAGACCATTCAAGATGTAAATGAGTTTGCTTCTTCATCAGATTTGGAGAGATTTAACATTCCATCACTTGCTCACCAATGGATCCTCTGCAGTGAATGGGTGCCGTCAGAATGAGAGTCCAAACAGCTGATTAAAAACATCACAATAATCCACACCACTCCAGTCCATCAATTAATGCTTTGTGAAGCCAAAAGCTGCATGTTCATCAAACAAATTCATCATTAAGATGTTTTAACTTAAAATACGAGTCCACAATTCATAATATTGCTTTTATCCAGTGAAAAAGGCATCTGGTCTGAATCAAGAGAGAAATATGCACAGATAAAGCAAAAAAAGATATTCAAAACAGCTTTAAACAAAACGTTGGTGGATTTTGATGTGAGAGAACAAAAGGGGATGGACTTTTATGATGGATTATGGACTATGGCCAGAAGCAATAGTTTAAAGTTAAAATGTCTTGATGGATTTTGTAAATTACAAACATGCAGATTTTCACTTCAAAAGACATTAACTGATGGAGTGGTGTGGATTATTGTGATGTTTTTATCAGCTGTTTGGACTCTCATTCTGACGGCACCCATTCACTGCAGAGGATCCACTGGTGAGCAAGTGATGGAATGCTACATTTCTCCAAATCTGATTAAGAAACAAACTCATCTACATCTTGGAAGTAAATGTTCAGCAAATTGTAATTTTTGGGTGAACTTTCCATTTAAATGCATTTTTTTGTTTATGTCCTCCAGTGGGAATCGTTCGTCTAAGACGTTTAAGCCGAAGAAGAACATTCCAGAAGGGTCTCATCAGTATGAGCTGCTCAAACACGCTGAAGCCACGCTGGGCAGTGGGAACCTGCGTATGGCCGTCATGCTTCCTGATGGAGAAGATCTGAATGAATGGGTCGCCGTCAACAGTAAGAACCAAGACTGACATCATATTTATTAATTGTCCCCACACGCACACCCCCAAAGTGAATCATTTGCTCGGTTTCTAGTGTGTTTTGTTATTGCAGATGGTTTTCTTGTTTCGCTCTATGTGTTCAGTTGCTTTTCTCATTTCCTTCTTAACATCTTTGACCCTTGACCTATTGATGACACCAAACTAGACCCATCCTGTCTTTACCCATCACCCAGTCAGTCCCGAGAGACTCTGTGTCCATTGCAGAATTATTAACACACCTCCCCCATGCACACACATCCAGCAGGATCCAATAGTCTGAGAGTACTAGTGAAAATGCTGCTATTGTGGAGTATTATCAGTGTTGTGAAAAGTTACATTAAAAAAATGAATATGACTTTCATAACTGTCTTAGTATCTCGTTTGTCTCTCTAATGACATCAGCACCGGAACTGACTTGAATAAAAGCTGATGATCATGTGCTCCAGCATGATTTCAGATGATTCATAGTGAGCATCTTGTGCGTCAGTGGAAGCAAGAACATCTGACTGCCTGTACCAATTTTAATTAATAATCAAACATTTTTCCTGCCGAGATAATTACAGGTTTTTACAGCTGTCATGCAGCTTGCTGCATTAATACAATATTAAAATCATACAGTGTGTAGATTTTCTGTTTTACAACAGCTTTAAACACAGCTCATCCATTTTTAAAGGTCGATCTATCTGCTTTACAAAAAATAATTTTAAATTTAATATTATATGTATATAAAACAGATAAAAAATAAAAAAGGTTTATATATTATTTAAATATATTAATATATATTTTATAAAAAATTATATATTATTTAGATACATATTAGATTTCAATATTATCTATATATAGATTTAAATACTTAAATACTGTTACTTTTTATGTTTTAAATGTTTCAAAATGCTAAAACTTATTAAAACAGATTTAAATAAAACAAAAACTATTTTAAATGTGGTCTCAGACTTTTTGATCTGACTGTACTGTATGTCTCACTCTGTTTTACTGTAAATATAGCAGTCATACTACTTTTCTAGGTGGAAAACTAACTAAAACTTGTGATTATGCACAAAATAATAATGAAGTTAAATGTTTCTGTTTGGTTGTTTCTGCAGCGGTGGATTTCTTTAACCAGATTAACATGCTGTACGGCACCATCACGGATTTCTGCTCGGAGGACAGCTGTCCGGTCATGTCTGCAGGACCAAAGTAAGTGTGTTTGGCCAGTTGAGGAATGAATGATTGTGTCTGTTTTCATCTCTGCATCACTCATCTCTTTTCCTTTAGATACGAGTATCATTGGGCAGATGGGACCAACATTAAGAAGCCTATTAAGTGCTCGGCTCCCAAGTATATTGATTATCTGATGACATGGGTTCAAGACCAGCTGGATGATGAGACACTGTTTCCTTCTAAAATAGGTACTGGTACAGTGTTAGTTTAGTATCATTGAGATACTATTATAGTTTATAAAAATATTTTGAATTAGTTTTTATTTTCATATAATCCATTTTCGTTAAAGTTTTAGTAATTTTGTTGTATATATTTTGTATATCATTTTTATTTGTATTGTCATTTTTTTTTAATTTAATATATTATTTTATTTCCTTTTTAGTAATTTTAGTACATGAAGTAGTTCTAAATGAGAAATATTGTCTTGGCAACTAGCTGAAATAAAATAAGTTTTTAATATTTTATTTCCATTAACGAAAATAGTTTTGCATGGTTTTAATTTTAGTTAATTGGTTTGGTTTATAATAACCCTAACCTGGTGGCACATGCAGAGCAGTGCTGCTCTTAAATATAAATTTTTTATTTTTTTTTGCACAAAAGCAGAATATTTTGCACAGTGTTATATGTGACCTGTAACATATATACTGTCTATAATACCAGGTCTTGTGGTATTTAACTCCATCTGTCCAGGTGTTCCCTTCCCCAAGAACTTCATGTCTGTGGCCAAGACCATCCTGAAGCGTTTGTTCAGAGTTTATGCTCATATATATCATCAACACTTTGACGCGGTCATGCAGCTTCAGGAGGAAGCTCACCTCAACACGTCTTTCAAACACTTCATCTTCTTTGTACAGGTGCTTTATAATTACTATGAACATCTTTAAAAGTTCCTTCACAAGTCCTTAAAACACCCTAAAGTGGCTTACAGCTTTCATTATATGACAGCAATAGTAATATGACAAAAGCAATTAATAATCAAAATAAACAACATATCTGCCAAGTAATAAAAGTAATAATTTATATAATTAATGTAATATAATTAAAATGATTTTATCAGTCTAAATGTAGGCTTTTTACAGTTGTCAAGGAACTTGCCGCTGTTAATGTGGCATTCAAATGATGTGGCATCAGCAGTTTGTGTAGGTTATCTGTTTTAAAAAATGGCTCTGAACTCAGCCAAATTTTTTTAGAGGTATAACTATCTGTAAAAATGATTTTGTGATAGTCATAAATTTGTGTTTTAGCTGTTGCGTTGCTCATCTAACTATACTGAAATTAATTAAATATATAAAATATATAAACAATGTAACTGAACAGGATGCAGTTTTCAGTAAAATGTACAATAAAAAAATACAGTTGATTTAAATGTAAAAAGGGTATGTTTAGTTTGAAGAAATTAATACTTTTATTCATTAAGGATGCATTAAATTGATCAAAAGTGACAGTAAAGATATTTGACATTTTTAATGTTATAGAATATTTCTATTTCAAATTCTATTTCAAATGCTGTTTGGTTTCAACAGAATACTAAGCAGCACAACTGTTTTCAACACTGATATAATAATAAATATTTCTTGAGCAGCACATCAGCATATTAGAATGATTTCCGAAGGATCATGTGACACTGAAGACTGACGTAATGATGCTGAAAATTCAGCTTTGATCACAGAAATAAATTACATTTTAAATTCTATTCAAACAGAAATCACTTATTTTAAATAGTAATAATATTTCAACATATCCTCCTGACTACCAGCTATGGAGTTTTGTCCTCTCTAGAGGACATTATGTTTTAGCGATTTCTCTGAGACGTTACATGTCACAGTTTTAAGTCTGGAAGTCCTGTACAGAGCACATTTAGGGCTTTTCAGAGATACCAAATGATTGGATGTTTCACCATGACCACTCCCTCTCATTGGTCTTTAAAAATGGCTGACATTAATTTAGTGATCAAGTGTAACACCCTTATGGAAATATGATCATATTTTGTAATTATCATTTAAATCTGACTAATTTTCAAATTGTTTGTAATAAATCAACATCTCAGGAAAATGTTATGGGGTTTCAAATCAAAATATGACCTTCTGTTATGAAACAGGACATCGATTTCATACACTCCACTGTAGAGGACACCAGGACTTAAAGCATGTTTATCACACATTTTGGGAGACACAACAAATGAATAGAGAAAAAATTATATATCAGTATTCCTATTAAATATTAGATATTATTATGAAAATCTTGCTAATTATTACTCCCATTATTGCACTTATTTGTTCATTCTGTGTTGCCCCAAAACCACATTAATATGCAAATTATATACAGTTTATAGATACATTGTATATAATGGAAAAACTTGTTTATGGCAATTTTACACACATTTTTCATAAAGATTTTTTTTTTTTTTTTTTAAATATCTTTCATAACATAGAATCATCTTTATATAAAGTTTGATATAAAAAATGAAAATTGAATTGTGATTAAAACAAAAATCCCACTGTTTTTGCCTATTCATGTCTTTTATTTTTTATAAAAAACAGGACTTTTTAAAGTCCCGATGTTTTCTACAGAGGACGGCATAACATGAATAAAATATCTTTTTTCAAAAATTCTTATGCTCTAAACAATGTAATGACATGACAAAATACAAAATTCACAAAACTTTTTTTTTTCCTGGTAGTCAGGAGGATATTATTGTTTTTATTGCATTTTTGATCAAATAAATGCAGCCTTGATGAACAATAAGAGACTTTCAGAAACAGTAAAAATTCGTACCACTTCCAAACTTATGAACTCTATGTAGTTGTAATTGTAGTTTTGATGTTCTTGAATTTTAAATTTATTAAATACATTATTTTGTAATTTTTAGGAGTTTAACTTGATCGACCGCAAGGAGCTGGCGCCTCTTCAAGAGCTCATTGAGAAACTCACTACAAAAGACAGATAAACTGAGACGAGGAGAGGAAAAGAAGTTAACATTGAAGAAAAACAGTGATCCTGCTCTCTATTCTGACTCTCCCTTCTATCTTTTGCTTTGTACAGATGATTTTAACCCCACAGCACTGCTAGGCGAAGTGAAGGAATGGCACAATACTAATATGTCTAAGTGGATCAAACCTGATTTTTGGCATTTGATGGCAACATGATGCCTGGATGAAGCGGTTACATGTGATTTTAAGTCCTTCACATTATTGCTTTAGTTTGGTGAATGAAAGGGAGAGATTTTAATGTATGAGAATTGAACTTAGTACAGACTACAGTGATTCAGTATGATGTTGAAGCAATGAATAGGTGTTTTGCTCTCTTTGACTAGTGTGAATGTTAAAGGGCGTTTCTTCAATGCTGTAATGCTGACAGCAAAAAGATGGAGTTAAATAGCTTAAGTCGATTTTCCTATGCAATGATCTTGTTATTTGTCCTCACTGATGTTATTGGACAAAATTGCTGTTTAAAGTTCATATCAGAGCTTGTTTCTTCATTATATATTTCGTATTTAATATCGGTCACTATGAAGGTTTATTTTCGCCTGGTTTTGAATACTAAAATATGAAGTGTGCATGCTGGAATTGCTACGTTTTTGGACCCAAATGGCTGATGGGAGGCCTCGAGTTGGCCTTGAGTTTATATCTTATGCTGTGCGTCAAAGAGACAAAAAGAAATGTATGATAACAGCTCAGAGTCTCTGATAAGATATTTGTTTTGCACAAGCCACGGCTGTTGCAGTTTTTAGTTTTTCGTAAAGCATTAAATTCATGCAACTGAGTTGCCAAACTTTTCTTAAATATTTAAACCTGTTTAATTATTAAAGCGTTTCAGTTCTACCCATTTGAAATATACTTATTCATACGGTCAGTACAGTTTTGAAATATTCAGTATGTTGATGGTTCGGTTGTTATTCAGCGTTCGGTTCTGAAGTGAATGACGGTGGGCTTTTCTTCGCTACCTCCATTTTAACCTTTTTTCCATCTCTGTTCTTCTATTAACACTTTTATAGTTGTGTTTAAAAATCCTTAGATTTATGTTTCATGAATGTAATAGTTTACTTCTAATGGTTTGGACTATGCCATAGTGTAAAAGTGCCAACCGCTGATTAATATCGGACAGATATGAAGTATTTATAGAACATTTTTGTCACTGAAATGAGAATATATTTTCCCTGAACTGTAAAAACATTAGAGCAGATATGTAAATACATGCATACGATTTCCTGATACTGTTCTAGTTTACATGAATAAACCAATATCACTAACTGATGTTGTTATTTTTGCTGTACATAGAGCAAATAAAACCCTTCTACTAAGATTTTATTTGTGATTTGTATGTTTTATATTTATATATTTTCTGCACGTGTGTGTAAAATGAAACCGTTTACAGGTAAAGTAAAAATTATATTGTTTTTATAACTTACTATAAATATTTATATATTTATTTTTACAGTCATTCGTTCTCGAGAGGATTTTTTAGTAGCCTAATAATAATCACGTGGTGTTATCATGACTGTAAATCACCTGCGGTTTGAAAGCAGCTGTTTCCGGTGGGAGGAGCTTGAAGTTTAAGCGCCAGAATTTAACGTCCCGCCTGTTTCTCTGTTAACAGACTGTAACTGTGCCGAGTGTTATTGTATATTTCTGCAGTATTGCATGAAGAAAAAATGTCTCCCACAGCCAAAAGAGCCTGTCCCAGTCCTCTGAACGACAGCCTGGAGAAAAGACTGAAACGCATCTCCATTGAAGGCAACATTGGTAAGTCATTCATTGTATTTTGTCAGTACTGTAAGTATATTTCATTGCTGGACTTAAGCATTGAATGCCATAAAATAAAATTTTTATAAGGTTAAAATTACTTTTCATACTGAATTCTGCTTGTACGATTAATGTTCAGACTTTTATGAAGAAAATAAATATTTATTAACATATAACTAGACTGTTTCGAGAGAAGACCTTGACTTTACGAACATTTCCTGTTATGAATACGTGATTTTTATAATTTTTTTATTATAATGTTTTTGCAAATATTTGCTTTTATGTGTGTTTTGACCGTTAAACACTTACATTTTGCTTTTAAAATCAAAAAATCGTGTCAGAATATAGCGGAAGTTGGGCTGTGAATATTCGTAAAACATCTCATATCCGGCCAAACGGAGTTTTCCTGCACTTTCTCAGAGTTTTTTTCTACTCGTTCATTCTTGTATTATTTATTAACGTGTTTAAATATGATTTTTGTCTTATATTTTCCTGTTCTAGCCGCGGGTAAATCCACTTTTGTTCGCCTGCTGGATGAACATGATCGAGAATGGGAAGTAGTACCGGAACCCATCGCTAGATGGTGCAATGTACAAACTCACCACAACGATCATGAGGTACAGTCAAAAATACTGTAAACATAACTAATACACACATATATTATATTGTAGTATAAATTATAACTGTTTACGACTGGCAAAAATTTATTAAAAATTAATTCACTCATAAAATGTGCATGAAATATGTCTTATTACAGAACAAAATGTCAAACCAAGTGGCATTTATTTTAAAGAAAGCTAGCACAAACACACTTTTCAAGTAAATAAAAGTTTCCGTTAAAAGTAATTCCCAGAATGGCTCATTTCTGAGTGCAGATGGCACTTAGTTTGATGTTTTATCATCTGCGCTGACATTCAGACACAAGTATCAATATTTTTGTGGTCACTGTACGTTACATGTTTACTGTATTGTCTGAGTATGATAAGCAGGCCTGTGATCCAGCGCTGTGATGGAAACGGCTCTGGCAAACACTGTCGCCCCCCTGGGAATTAGCAGATGGTTTAGACCTGAACAGCTGAGCGCTTAAGCAGAACAGAGCTGCTGCTTCACACACTACTGATAAATATAGTGTTAGATCAATTAAACCTTAATTGGAGTTCATGTTTCCTGCAGGAGAGGCCTTGTCTCTCTTTTAAATGTGTCAAGAGGATGGTCTTTATATCTGTGACTCTCAGTGAACATGAAGGGCGTTTGACCCACTACTGAAGTATCAATTAAACTTATATTAGCACATTTGTTTGTAAATGTCACTGTCCCCTTGCTTTCTGTGAAGCAGACTAGTCACACTTTAAAAGATCATTTATATCTATTAATATAATGTCTGTTTCTGTAATGTGTCTTTATATTAAGAGTTATTAAGAGTATCAGTCCTTGCATGGTGCAGAGTATTGCACCAGTGCTATTTTAGTATTTTTAGAGATGCTATTATATTTTTTATTAATATTTTCAATTATTCTTTATTTTTATATTTTCCATTTTCATGTTCATTAATTTTTTAAATAATTTTTTATTTTAGTTTTAGTACATCAGGTTAAACTAAGTGAAAATGAGAAATGTTGCCTCCGCAACTAGCAACAATAAGTTTTAAAAAATAAATGATTTTTAAAATTTAATTTCGAGTAACGATTTTTTAAAATGATTTTAGTTAACTATAATAATAACAACCCTGTATTGCACTTAAAATAAGTTTAAATTTGGTTTGTGTAATTTAACTGTACCATGTTTGTCAATATTAGATATTTAATCTTTAAAAACACTAATAATTTAATAAATCATTTATTGTCATTAAATCATTAATAATATAAATAAACAAAAACATAAATAGTTCAAATAGTTAAAAGAAAATGAATATATTGATCAGTATTTGTATATATTTATCATCCATATCATAAATATTGGATATTTAATATTTAAAAATAGTAATAATTTAATAATGACAATAACGAATATCCAATTTTCCTAATATGCATTACAATATTGTTATGCCTAAATTACTGTGTAACATTTTAAGCCAGTTCATTATATATATAAAAAAAAAAATTCAGAACTGTTTTCTAGAAATACTAAAAACAATTGATAAAAAATATGAAGATTTAATAAATAAATAAATTATATATATATATATATATATATATATATATATATATGGATCATTAATAATTAGAATACAAAATAAACAAAAATAAAAAATGAATTGATTAATATTTTTATGTATTTATCAGCCATATTTTATTTATTTATTTATACACACACAAAATTATCTTATCAACTGGAATTTGACAAACAAATATTAGATGCTTAACAAATGTAGACCGCTATAACGTATATACATTTGTTCAGGAACTGACCACCTCTCAGAAGAGTGGAGGAAACGTACTGCAGATGATGTACGAGAAGCCCGAGCGCTGGGCCTACACCTTCCAGAGCTACGCCTGCATGAGCCGCATCCGCTCGCAGATCAGATCCACCAACGGAAAGCTGCGAGATGCCGAGAATCCGGTGCAGTTCTTCGAACGATCCGTGTACAGTGACAGGTAGACTGCACCTGGTATTAATATCCGTTATCAAACATCTGAAATGCGTCTCCTCGTTTCGTTGATGAAGGATCTGTGATTGTTATACAACATCATTATGTCACAAAGTCAAATCAGTAGAAATATCAACTAATCGGCTTACTTTAATCACTTTGATTGTTGTGTTGCAGGTACATCTTTGCCTCTAACCTCTATGAAAGTGAGTGTGTGAATGAAACCGAGTGGGCGATCTATCAGGACTGGCACAGCTGGCTGCATAAGCAGTTTGGGAAGCACATTGAGCTGGACGGCATCATTTACCTGCGGGCAAAACCAGAAGTATGAACGCACACCCAGATGGGGCCTTTAAAGTGATTCTGTTGTGCCGTGAAATAGAGTAAACGAGGCAATTTTATGTTTCAGAGGTGTTTGGAGCGATTGCATTTGAGAGGAAGAGACGAGGAACAGGGAATTCCACTGGAATATCTGGAGAAACTCCACTATAAACATGAATGCTGGTTACAGCACAGGACTATGAGGTAACGCTACAAACACACACACTCTACAAACAGCAGTCATTATAGTGTCTTCTCATTTATGGTACCAAAGTACCACTATGTTTGACATCCTTGAGAAAAAAAAAAGAAAAACCATTTATGTAAATTAATACAAATTTTGATAAATTATTTACAAATTAACTAGTTGTATTAATTTATTAATAAATATAATGATATTTTATATGTATTTACTTTAAGGATGTAAAATGTAGCGAGATACATTTAGATATTATTGTATTAACTTTTAATGATGTAAAAATGTTAATAATTAAAAAATTATCAAATAATCCTTAGAGGTTATATATATATATATATATATATATATATATATATATATATATATATATATATATATATATATATATATATATATATATATATATATATATAATCTACTATTAATTATACATAGATAGATGGATAGATAGGTAGATATAGATACATAGATGTATATAATTACATTTTTATTAATGTACGTTTACATATTTTTAACTTTTAATGTAAAATGTAATTAGATTATATATTATTATTATTATTATACATTTTGTTTATTTTATTTATTAATTTATACTTATTTTTTTAATATTAACTTTTTAAGCATGTAAAATATAGCATGATGCTAAAAAATAAATGATTAAAAATTATTATTCGTTTTTGAAACCTATCGATGATCGAAATAAGAAATTGCCAAAAATGCCCATCCCTAGTATGTGTGTGTGTGTGTGTGTGTGTGTAAGAATGTAAAATGTGGTGTGATTAATGTAATTCTTTTTAAAAAGTAATTAATTATATATTATAAATAAATGATATGTGTGCAGTATGGAGTTTGAGTATCTGAATGAAGTGCCGGTTCTTACCCTGGATGTCAATGATGATTTTAAAGACAACAAGAACAAGTGTGCTGATATGATCGAGAAGGTATGACATACACAGACAGAAAAAGTGAATAATTTGTCACTACTCACCCATTTGTCATTATTTACTCACTCATTATGTTTGATTATTCTTGGAATGACATGAGGGTGAGTAAATTTACATTTTTGCTTTAAATTAATCTAGCATATCACCCAGAGCATGTGATGAGTGAAAGTCTGAGCGATAGTTGTCAAATGTGGCGGAACTAAAGTTGCATCTTATGATGAGGGTGCAATACAGGGACCATTATATACTGTAGAAAAAGCATGGTATGCATGATTTATACCCTAGACACACACACACTTTGTACACATTATTCCCACTGTGGAACACAGACACACTTTCTTTGCATGTCCATGAATGCATCACACAGTGCAGTAATAAATGTATTAAAGTGAAACTGTTTTGATTTAAAAGGTGATTTATTTATTTTTTTCTTCCCCAGGTGAAGGAATTTCTGAGCACCCTGTGATTACAATGAGAAAAGGTGCATGTTGGCCAAATAATGTAACAATCTTTGTTTTTAACTATGAAATTTTGTGTGAAACAGTGGTGCCCATTTAGCACTTATCAGTGTTTTTGTTATTTAAATTTGTTTACTTTTATACTTCATGAATTAAATAAAAAAATTTAGAATCACCTTTATTTCTTTTAAAGAACAAATATAAGTCTTCTGCTCTCCAAGGCTCCATTTGTTTGATCAAACATACAGTAAAATCAGTAATATTGTGAAATACTATTACAATTTAAATAACAGTTTTCTATTTTAATATATTGTAAAATGTAATTTATTCCTGTGATGCAAAGTGAAATTTTCAGCATCATTCTAATCAAATCATGAACCAAATCATTCAAATATGCTGATTTGCTGCTCAAGAAACATTTCTGATCAGTGTTGAAAACAGTTGTGCAGATTAATATTTTTGTGGAGACTGACATTTTTTGAGGATTTTTTGATGAATAGAAAGTTCAAAAGAACAGCATTTATTTGAAATGGAGATCATTTGTAACATTACAGGTGCAGCTCAATAAATTAGAATGTCGTGGAAAAGTTCAATTCAAGTTTATTTGTATAGCGCTTTTCACAATACAAATCATTGCAAAGCAGCTTTACAGGAAATTAAGTTTCTACAATATATTTATATATTGTAGAAACGTAATTTATTTAACTTATGGCGAAATTTGGTAGTTCTGTATGTTGTTTGAGGGTAGGCATCATCTGAGGTCCTCTGAGGGGTTGGCATCATCTCTTCTCAGGTGTTCTGGATCCAGACTGAAGCTTGTGTAAATCCTAGTTACATCCCGTGGCAGAAACAGAGAAACAAATAGAGATATAATTAGCGTAGCTGCTGTTCCAACCAAGCAAAAATGATTTGTTCAATCCAAGCTAAAGAACAATAATGTGTGTTTGATCAGATATAACTGCAGTACAAGATTATGAGATGCATTATGTGAATGCTTGGCTAAAGAGATGTGTCTTTAATCTAGATTTAAACAGAGAGTTTGTCTGAACCCCGAACGTTATCAGGAAGGCTGTTCCAGAGTTTGGGAGCCAAATGTGAAAAGGATCTACCTCCTTTAGTTGACTTTGTTATCCTAGGTACTACCAAAAGTCCAGAGTTTTGCGACCTGAGGGAGCGTGATAGATTGTAGCGTGGTAGAAGACTAGTTAGGTACGCAGGAGCTAAACCATTAAGGGCCTTATAGGTAAGTAATAATATTTTGTAACTGATACGGAACTTAATAGGTAGCCAGTGCAGAGACTGTAAAATTGGGGTAATATGATCATATTTTCTTGACCTGGTAAGGACTCTAGCCGCTGCATTTTGGACTACCTGTAGCTTGTTTATTGAAGATGCAGGACAATCAGCTAGCAGTGCATTACAATAGTCCAGTCTAGAGGTCATGAATGCATGAACTAGCTTTTCTGCATCAGAAACAGGTGACATGTTTCGTAGCTTGGCAATGTTTCTAAGATGGAAGAATGCTGTTTTTGTAACATGGGAAATATGATTTTCAAAAGACATGTTGCTGTCTAATATAACACCCAGATTTTTGACTGTAGAGGAAGTAACAGTACATCAGTCTAGTTGAAAATTATAATCCAAGAGATTCTGTGTACTGTTTTTTGGTCCAATAAGTAATATCTCTGTCTTATCTGAATTTAATAGGAGAAAATTATTGGTCATCCAATCTTTTACATTTTTAACACACTCTGTTAGCTTAGATAATTTAGAAGTTTCATCTGGTCTTGTTGAGAGATATAGTTGAGTATCATCAGCATAACAATGGAAACTAATCCCGTATTTTCTAATAATATTACCAAGGGGCAAAATGTATATTGAAAATAGTAGAGGACCTAGGACAGATCCTTGTGGTACTCCATATTTTACTGGTGATAATTGAGGTGACTCCTTGTTTAAATAAACAAAGTGGTAGCGATCAGACAGGTAGGATCTAAACCATCTTAAAGCCTGCCCTTGAATACCCATATAGTTTTGTAATCGATCTATGAGTATGTCATGATCTATAGTGTCGAACACAGCACTAAGATCAAGTAAAACTAGCAATGAGATGCAGCCTTGGTCTGACGCAAGAAGCAAGTCATTTGTAATTTTAACAAGTGCGGTTTCTGTGCTATGGTGGGGCCTGAAACCTGACTGAAATTCTTCATAGAGATCATTTTTTTTGCAAAAAGGAGCACAACTGAGCAGACAACTTTTTCTAAAATTTTAGACATAAATGGAAGATTAGAAATGGGTCTGTAATTTGCCAGTTCACTAGGACCTAGTTGTGGTTTCTTAATAAGAGGCTTAATAACCGCCAGCTTGAATGATTTTGGGACATGACCTAAAGATATCGATGAGTTAATAATATTGAGAAGCGGTTCTTCTGCTACAGGTAACAACTCTTTCAGTAATTTAGTGGGTACAGGATCCAATAGGCATGTTGTTGGTTTAGATGCAGTGATAAGTTTATTTAGCTCTTCACTGCAGTTTTTCTTTGGGTGCGATGAATGGAGCTGAAGTACTAGACGCTGAAGAATCTACATTTGTTATTGTATTTCTGATGTTATCTATCTTATCAGTGAAGAAATTCATAAAGTCATTACTATTAAATTGTGAGGGAATGTTTAGATCGAGTGGCGTCTGCTTATTTGTTAATCTAGCCACTGTACTAAATAAAAACCTTGGATTGTTTTGGTTATTTTCTATGAGTTTGCGGATATGCTCTGCCTTGGCAGCTTTTAAAGCCTGTCTATAGTTGAACATACTGTTTTTCCATGCAATTCTAAAAATTCCAAGTTAGTTTTTCTCCATTTGCGCTCAAGTTTACGAGTTTCTTTCTTGAGAGAATGGGTATTACTGTTGTACCATGGCGTAGTACGTTTTTCTCTAACCTTTTTCAGTTTGATGGGCGCAACAGCTTCTAATGTATTAGAGAAGATAGTGCCCATGTTGCTAGTCATTTCATCTAGTTCATGTGTATTTATGGGTACACAGAGCAGTTGAGATAGATTCAGAAATAACCTGCCTGATTTATCTTTAGTGTTTGGAACAATAGTTCTGCCCGGACGATAACGCGGAGCCATATAGTTAATATCAGTAATACTCAGCATGCACTATACTAGGAAATGGTCAGTAACATCATCACTTTGAGGTACGATATCTATGTCAGTAAGATCGATTCCATGAGATATAATTAAATCTAGCGTATGATTAAAATGATGAGTGGACCTGGTGACGTTTTGCTTGACTCCAAAAGAATTTATTAGGTCAGTAAACTCAAATCCTAACGCATCATTTGTATTATCAACGTGAATGTTAAAGTCTCTGACAATTTGTGCTTTATCAACAGTAACCAATAGGTCTGAGAGGAAATCTGCAAATTCTTTTAAGAAATCTGCATTCGGCCCTGGCGGTCTATACACAGTAGCCAGAGCAAGAGATAGGAGTGATTTCTTTTGCAGATCTGACAGTGTAACATTAAGCAGAAGTAATTCAAATGAGTTAAAACTGTATCCTGTTTTCTGGGTAACATTGAGAATATCACTATATATTGTTGCAACACCGCCGCCACGGCCAGTCTGACGGGGCTCATGCTTATAACAGTAGCTTGGTGGAGTAGACTCATTCAGACCAATATAATCATTTGGTTTGAGACAGGTTTCAGTCAAGCAGAGCACATCAAAACTATTATGTGATCATTTCATTTACAATAACTGCTTTGGGTGCGAGTGATCTAATGTTTAGGAGCCCAAGCTTTAAAAATTGCTTTTGTTTATTTGTTTTGCATTTTTCTGGTTTAATTACGATCAGATTATTTCTAGATCCTGCATTAAATTTATATTTTGGCTTCACTCTTCGGGGAACAGACAGTCTTTATAGATTGGATAGCACAAGTATTTCTATCATTTAAGTGGGTAGAAGAAAAGTCATCATAGCAGTTATTTGAGAATGGGCTTACTAGTCAGATGGAGCGTAGAGTCCTGGAGATGTTGTCCGACAGGAGTTCTGGTCCAACTCTGCTGGGGTGCAGGCCATCAGCACGGAAAAGCCTAGGACGCTCCCAGAAAAGATTCCAATTATTAACAAAGAGCAGTTTCTGTTCTTTACACCATGACAATAACCATTCATTTAAAGCAAAAAGTCTACTGAACCTTTCGTGTCCTCGTTGATACGTGGGAAGCGGTCCAGACACGAAATAAAGTTAATTTCAGTAATTCAACTCAAATTGTGAAACTCGTGTATTAAATAAATTCAGTGCACACAGACTGAAGTACTTTAAGTCTTTGGTTTTTTTAATTGTGATGATTTTGACTCACATTTAACAAAACCCCACCAATTCACTATCTCAACAAATTAGAATACTTCATAAGACCAAAAAACAAAAAAAAACAAACATTTTTAGTGAATTGTTGGCCTTCTGGAAAGTATGTTCATCTACTGTATATGTACTCAATACTTAGTAGGGACTCCTTTTGCTTTAATTACTGCCTCAATTCAGCGTGGCATGGCGGTGATCAGTTTGTGACACTGCTGAGGTGGTATGGAAGCCCAGGTTTCTTTGACAGTGGCCTTCAGCTCATCTGCATTTTTTGGTCTCTTGTTTCTCATTTTCCTCTTGACAATATCCCATAGATTCTCTATGGGGTTCAGGTCTGGTGAGTTTGCTGGCCAGTCAAGCACACCAACAACATGGTCATTTAACCAACTTTTGGTGCTTTTGGCAGTGTGGGCAGGTGCCAAATCCTGCTGGAAAATGAAATCAGCATCTTTAAAAAGCTGGTCAGCAGAAGGAAGCATGAAGTGCTCCAAAATTTCTTGGTAAACGGGTGCAGTGACTTTGGTTTTCAAAAAACACAATGGACCAACACCAGCTGATGACATTGCACCCCAAATCATCACAAACTGTGGAAACTTAACACTGGACTTCAAGCAACGGGCTGTGAGCTTCTCCACCCTTCCTCCAGACTCTAGGACCTTGGTTTCCAAATGAAATACAAAACTTGCTCTCATCTGAAAAAAGGACTTTGGACCACTGGGCAACAGTCCAGTTCTTCTTCTCCTTAGCCCAAGTAAGACGCCTCTGACGTTGTCTGTGGTTCAGGAGTGGCTTAACAAATTCCTTGACACGTCTGTGTGTGGTGGCTTTTGATGCCTTGACCCCAGCCTCAGTCCATTCCTTGTGAAGTTCACCCAAATTCTTGAATCGATTTTGCTTGACAATCCTCATAAGGCTGCGGTTCTCTCGGTTGGTTATGCATCTTTTTCTTCCACACGTTTTCCTTCCACTCAACTTTCTGTTAACATGCTTGGATACAGCACTCTGTGAACAGCCAGCTTCTTTGGCAATGAATGTTTGTGGCTTACCCTCCTTGTGAAGGGTGTCAATGATTGTCTTCTGGACAACTGTCAGATCAGCAGGCCTCCCCATGATTGTGTAGCCTAGTGAACCAAACTGAGAGACCATTTTGAAGGCTCAGGAAACCT
This sequence comes from Spinibarbus caldwelli, assembly GCA_039654775.1. Taxonomy (NCBI): domain Eukaryota; kingdom Metazoa; phylum Chordata; class Actinopteri; order Cypriniformes; family Cyprinidae; genus Spinibarbus; species Spinibarbus caldwelli. Next base: position 3,867,089 of record CM077259.1, read on the forward strand.
TTGCAGCTGTTTTGAGTTGATTAGCTGATTGGCATGTCACCATATTCTAATTTGTTGAGATAGTGAATTGGTGGGTTTTTGTTAAATGTGAGCCAAAATCATCACAATTAAAAGAACCAAAGACTTAAACTACTTCAGTCTGTGTGCATTGAATTTATTTAATACACGAGTTTCACAATTTGAGTTGAATTACTGAAATAAATGAACTTTTCCACAACATTCTAATTTGAGATGCACCTGTATAAATGCCTTTACTGTCACTTTTGATCAATTTAATACATCCTTGCTGAATAAAGTATTAATTTATTTTTACAAATCTTACTGACCCCAAACTTTGGAATGGTAGTGTATATATATTCTACCATTCTGCTTTAATCAAAGCATTCTTCGTGTGGCTTTAAAGGAATAGTTTACCCAAAACCAGCTGAATCATCATTCACTCTCCCTCATGTCGTTTCAAGCCCGTATGCTGGAGCTGCATGAGGGTTTTTGGGAAAGCTGTTCCTGTAAATGAGCATGTGATGTGCGCTGAGAGTCTTGAATGGCCAGTTGGTGGCATAGTTCTACAGCTCTTCAGAAACAAGAAACTTTTGCTATTCCATGAATTTCCTATCATAAACTATAAAGAACAAAGGCATTCACAATCATTACTCAGGATTTTAAGTACAGTAATTACAACGTTTTCATGAAATGTGTGAAAGTTGGACTAGATGACACTCATGGAGTTTTTCTAAATGATTTGAAATATTCTATGAAATGTTGAGTAAGTCTACAGTACCAAATATTTGTAAGTCTGCAAGTATCTGGTGCTCAAGAAGCATGTTTATATTTAAGGGTTTTGTAAATGTAATCAAATCATTCAAGGAAAAGTTCTTAGAGATGCAGATCTAATTTGTGTTATATCATAATAATCATCGCCTTATATGTGTATTGATTTCATTTATATACTTAAGTCATATTACTGAGCATTAAAGATTATGTGAATATTTCCAACATTAAAACCCAGTTTGTTTATTAACTGTTATATTATTGTTATATTATGTAATAATTTGACTACATATTAATTTACAAATTGGGCACATTATTTAGAGCATATAGTGAATTTGTGATATGTATCATGTATAATATTCATATATATATATATATATATATATATATATTAAACTTTAAGATATGCTTTTATATGCTTCACCTCATGGTATTTAATGCATATCTGTATAAACATATACATATTTATATATAATGTATAATATTCATAATACACACACATACATATACATATATTGCTTGTTAAAGTCATGTTACACAGCATAAAAGCTAACTTTTATGAAAGTTTTATGCTTCACTTACGCGTATTTGATTTAATGTATATGCTGTATATGTTCCAGAAAGTCCGTATGTTTCTTAACTGAACTTGAGTATTTTTCAGATGTGTTCAGCTTGTCTACTCGTGTGTTCAGTGTTGCGGTGCGGATGCAGTTATTCACTGTTGCATCTCACATGCTGACCTCTCGTGTCTCATCCTCCCACTGCTGCGTCACGCTGGAGGAGGGCGAGATCTTTAAATATGGAACAAGACTCAAGACGAGCGCTGCGACGCGGGCAGGTTTACGCGCAACGTGGAGTGTTTTCCGACGGGACGGAGAGAGTTCGTGAGCCTGTTGCGTTATGACTGCTGGAGCGACTGAATGTATTGTAGTTAGTAGAAGCAGCAGCGAGTTATCTTTGGCTCCAGATAAACAGAAGTGAGTCTCTGTATGTGTTCCTGCCTTTACGCATCCAGACACGCTGAACTGGGAGCGAATTCGCACTTGCGCGTATTTTGAAAGTCTTTCTGAAACCCGGACGCACTTTAATTCAGCACAAGGAGAAGTAAGAGCGTCAGAAGAGGACGCGGACAGCACGCTCAACATGAGCGACAAAAACAAGTGAGTACTTTTATTTGCATGTAATCTTCCCTGTCGAGATCGGTTGTGTTTCCATGAGTGGGCTGAGAACAGCCCTCCCACCCTGGATCTGTCCTGCTAGTAAAGGTGTAACAGTATCCTTCAGGACAGAGCAACAGATCTGCTCCGAGTCTGTGCGGTCAGGGCTTCAAGTTTCAGGGACGGAGGTTATTATCTATTAAAGACATTAAACTGGACATTTGCATACGTTTGACAGCTCATGGTCATCTTAAATGTTCAAACAGCATAATGGTTTCTTGCACTCTAATAGGTTCTAACAAGAACCACAAATGAAAACACTTTAAAAATAAAGGTTCTTTATTGGTATCAATTCAGTGAAGAACATCCATGGAATCTTTCCATTGCATAAAAGCTTCTTTATAATAGAAACGTTCTTTAGATTTTTAAAATGTTCTTTACTCTAAAAAAGCAAAAGGTTTCTTTGATGAAATATTTCTTCGACTGGTTCCCTTTTGGAACTTTTATTTTTAAAAGTGTAGCAGAGCCATTTGAGGTTCTAAAGAACTTTTTATTTTTCAATTCTTTGGAAACTAATCTATGAACTTGGTGCGGAAAAAAACAGTACTTGATTAACAACAAGAACCAAAAGTGTCTGTTTAATTCCACCAGAGAACCTGTTTAGTTTTCCTGATCACCTTTTATTCTCTGCTTATTTACAAACTATCTGTCAACTTGGTAATTCAGAAACCAATATGCTGAACTTTAGAGAGCCAAAAACTGTTCTTGATCAACAACAAGAAGTGTTTAATTCCATCAGAGAACCTGTTCAGGTTCCACAATTACTTTTTATTCTCTACTTCTTTAGAAAAACATCTATACTGATCATTTAGAGCCCAGAAATCAATATGCTGAACTGAAGAACCAATTGAAGAACTACATAATCAAGAACCATTTTGCCTATAAAGAACTAACAGTGAAACATCAAAAGCTTGTTGGTTCTCTGAAGAATCATAACGTGTAGGAGAGTCATTTGAGGTTCTGTAGAGAACTTTTTATTCTTCAGTTCTTTAGAAACAATCTGTGAACTTGGTGCTTCAGAACCCAGAAATCAATGTACTGAACTTTGGAGAGCCAAAAACTGTTCTTGATCAATAACAGGAACCAAAACTATTTAATTCCATTGAAAAACCTTTTTAGGCTCCACTATCACTTTTTATTCTCTGCTTCTTTACAAAAACATCTGTTTATTGCCAATTTAGAGCTTGGAAATCAGTATGCTGACCTGAAGAACCAACAACGGCTCTCCAAAGAACCAATTCAAGAAATCTAGATAATCAAGAACCATTTTCCTTAAGAACAAAAACCTACAATAAAACATCGAAAACTTTTGGGCTCTCAGTGAACTTTTTATTCTTCTTTTCTTTAAAACATCTGTGAATTTGGCACTCCAAAACCCAGAAACCAGTAGACTGAACCTTAGAGAGCCGAAAACTGTTCTTGTTCAACAACAAGAACCAAAATTGTTTAATTCCATCATAGAACCTGTTTCAGTCAGTTTTTATTAACTACCTTTTTTTTAGAAGAAATGTATTTTAGAGTCCAAAGAACTATATAGCAACTCAAGAACCTTAGAAACCCAAGAACCAAAACTGGTTCTTGATTGAAGAACAAGAAACCTACAAAGAAACATCAAGAACTTTTTGACTCTCTGAAGAATCAACTCTTATAAGTAAAGACCCAAAAAGGCAGTTTTCACAGTGATGCTGTGAAACATTGATTCTGTTCTTTAACCAGTTTTTTTGGTCCCGAGAACATTTATTAATCTAAAGAACCTTTTGTGGAATTGAAAATTCTATGGAGATTGAAAGTTCTTAATGGAACCAAAGATTCCAGTAAAGAATCTTTAATTTTTAAAAGTGTATAGCAAGTAGATGGTTCCTTGCTGAACCCAAGAACTGTCTTTGTTTGGTCTGAATGAAATATCTCATGGGGTCTCCAGAGACCGATAAGTAGGGGTTTCCACGGCCGACACACGATGTATGATGTAGTTCACTCTATTCATTCTAATGTTACTGCCAAGCCGTGCTGCTTTAAGTCGCCCTCTTTACAGGTTCCCTGAAGCCGCAGCTTGAGCGGTCAACGTAATCTCTTTCCGAGAAGCTCCTATCAGAACCAATTAGCTCCTTAGCTTCCAGAAGCAATGCGTGCGTCGCTTAGCGTTCCAGAAACCGGTGGCTGGATGTAATGCAGGGGATTCGATCTCTTTTTAGTTCAGTGCAGCTTGTGCTGTCATAAAAAAAGAGCCAGCTGCCTGCAGGGATCAGATTTTTTGACCAATAGGGCTCTTCAATGGATCATGTGGTGTCTGGTTTCTTATGCAGTGCTAAAGACTTTTTGATTTTCACACTTTAATAAGCACTAACTTTCATTTCTGGTAAATTAACCCTTACAGAAAATACTGATAGTTTAATATATGGTATTGAATTCATATAGTATGTTATTTAAATGGGGAAAACTACAGTATAACTATGGTGTCGTGCTCACAGAAATGGTAATATCATGGTACTTTTATAAATACCATAACCTACAAACAAGTACCTAAAAATACCTGTTCCTTTGGACATGCACCATGGTAATACCATGTGTTTTTTTTTTTTTTTTTTTTTTGTAAATTTAGAATCATTTAGACTATAGTACGGATTTAAGTACCTTGGAGCATACCATTGTATACTTAAAAGTACCATAGTAATACTATGAGATGCCGTTTTTGATGTATACTAGGTTATTAATATGATACTCAAAGAATATCATAGTATATACGTCTAAAATCATGGTATTATCATGGTACATATATATAAAAAAAGTTACTTCGAAGAATATTATGGTGTAACCATGTCTAAACAGCAATGTTATTTTAGGATTATATATACTATTATATTGTATATACTATTAACACAGTATACTATTTATTATTATTTTGAATGAACTTTTATTTGTTTTTGTTTTTTTTGTTTTTTTTCATTTTATTTTAGTTGTAGTGATTTTATGTGGTTTTGTCATGTTAGTTTTTTATTTCTGTTGTATTTTTATTGATCTTTATTTTTGGTTTAGTAATTTTAATACTTCAATTTATTATTATTATTATTATTATTATTATTATTATTATTATTATTATTATTCAACTTTAGTACTTAAACACATTTATTTCAGTTAATTCCCAGGGTGACATTTCAGATTTTCATTGAAGTTTAAGTTCTTCCATTTAATATTTGTTTCTTTTTGACTTTATTTTGTATTTACTTTATTTTTAAAAGTATAACAACAGTTGCCATTTTTAGTTGCCATTTTATTTTATTGTATTTTAGTTTTTTTTATTTCCCAAAACTATTTTTACTAGTTTTAATTTTAGTTTATAATGACAACACGTAGGTGACATTTCAAATTTTGTTAAATTAAGTTTTTAAACTAAGTTTTTCATCTAATATTTTTCTTTTTTAATTTCATTTATTTTAATTGCCAAAAAAAAGTACTAGATTTAGTTAAAGATAACAACAATACAATGTTAATACAGTGGTACTTAAAATTAGTGCATTTTTTTTATTTTTATTTGGAACCTGGAAGAACTAAAATAGCAGGGATTTCTTAAGAAAATTTTTTAATTTTTCCTCATTCCTATCCTGGATGCAGGCTTATCTGTCTGTGTGTACGAGAGCGTTGCATAATCGATCACTCTCACCTGTTGAGCTATGTGACTGCTCTTTCCCCTTCCATTGACTGTCTGAAGCACAGACAGCACACGGCTTCCTGCTGTTTAGTGTCACCTGCGCAGGTATTGTTAAAGGAACTTTCATAGGAAGATAAGTGGAAAATGCAGAGTCACAGTGGAATGTCCTCAGTAGACTCTGCCCTCAGATATGCTCTCCATGACTCCTGATATCTCTCTTCTTCTCCTTGAGACTGAGGTCATCTGTGAATGACAGACAGGAGTGACCCTGAGCCAGCTGGGATACTATAGCGATACGCTGTGTTCTGAAATAAAAGGATTTATGTATCAGACTGGATCTACTGTATGTGAACTTGAAGATTTTGACGCAGACCTGATGGTTTCACATGTCTATGATGATAAAATTATGATTTAATGACTTTAAATTGACTACGTGACTGTCTTTCTTAAAATCTACTTATTTGCATGATTCATCAGTGCATGTAGGAAAAAAGAAGTTTAATAATGTAACAACTTGCTTTGAAACGGCTTTCATTTTCAGATGATGTCATCTAGGCCAAGTAGGCGGGGAAAATGATGTCAACCAATAGCAAAATAGCTATTTAAACATTGTTTTAGGCTGATGTAGGTAATGCAGCCTTTATCTAGCCACTAGTTAAAGCATTTTATTATTTTAGTGTTATATACTATTATAGTATTGAATAATGTTTCTGAATGATGAATCATTAGCTTTTATTTTATATTTTTTATTTTAATTTTAATGCAAGTTTTTAGGTTTGTTATTTTATGTGATTTGTCATTTTTAAATATTTTTTAAATATTTTTGTCTTTTTAATTTTATTTATTTAGCTTTAATTTTATTAGTTAAATTTAAGCTTATAATTCAACTTAAAGTTATTTCAGTAGTTGCCAAGGTAATATTTAAATTTAATATTTAAATTTTAGTTAAAATTTTTCATTGTGTGTGTATATATATATATTTTACATTTTTTATATTTTAATGTATAATTTTTTATTTTGTATTCAACTTTATTTCAATGAACAAAAAACATTTTAATAGTTTTACATTTTAGTTAACAATAACAACACTGATTAACATCAATTTTATTAATTATTTTCTTAATTTTATCACATTTAATGGCATAGTAACAAATAATAGATTGATTTGAATACATAGGGATGCTCTAGAGACTGAATTTGACTTTTTGACCATCCAATCCCTTCCTGATCAAATCAAGTCTCTTTTTTCCTCATTAAATATCCTGTTTCACTCGGAAATATTAGATTATGGAAGTACAGTGGGTTGTGATTGCCATTTCATGTTGACTTTAAATCAGCGACTTGACATTTTGTTTAACCCCTTAATGTCTCAGCTTGATATTTGGGATTAGTTGTTGTCTTGAAATCAGCGCTGTGTTCCTCCTCTTCACCAGTCTGAGGTTGTCACACAGTTAGGAGCTTGTTGGGGTCCAGCTGTCTCTAGCAGACGTGTGTTTTGGCGTTTGGAAGTGTTTGACTGCTGTGTGTTTAGGCTTGACTCACAAATATTCACTGATGGGTGTCTCTGAAGTGACCAGTGCTGGAGTGTGTGGAATCCATCCTGAGTTTCTGTGCAAGATGACCAAAGCATTACAGTATTTTACGGTTTAATTTGTCTGTTAGATGAGGGATTGTTACTCTTTTATGACCCCAGGACCCCAAATGCTTGAATTGCTGTATAATCTTCAGTAAAGCTGTATAATCATTCCTAACATTAACATACATGCCTTATGATAAACAAGTGTTGGCCTAGTTTCTAAATTAGCTACCTTTGTGCCACAGAATTATGTGACAGAAAGAGATTTACATCTGTTTAATGTTATTTTGCTCTATGGAATCAACCAAATGGTGTATCAGATGATCTAACTGGGTTATTTTTAGCCAATAACCACATTTAAAAATAAATGTAGATTTTTTTTTTTTTTTTAATCATTTTAAAGAAATTTCTGTTTTATATGTGTATGAAACATATAGAAAGTTATTTATAAATATTTAAAATAAATTATTAATAATTTAAAGTTATTTAAAATAAACCTATTTTTCTAAATGTGAAAGAAATATGTAAATTAACCATATAGAATTTTAATTATTTTAATAAACTGTATTTCTTTTAAAATAATTACTTTCATGTATTATATGAAATTATATATTATGTCTTTATAAATTATATAAATGTCTTTATAATGATAGAAATTTCTTTATAATGAAAAAAATCTATTTTTTAAATTCGATTTTGAAGAATATATATGTATGTGTGTGTGTGTGTGTGTGTGTGTGTATATATATATATATATATATATATATGTATATGTGTGTGTGTGTGTATGTATATGTGTGTGTGTGTGTGTGTGTGTGTATATATATGTGTGTGTGTGTGTGTGTATATATATATATATATATATATATATATATATATATATATATATATATATATATATATATATATTTGAGAAAATTCAGAATATTAAAGCAGACATTTTTTTCTAAATAGCATTTTAAAGAAATTTATATATAGAAAATATACAGAAATTCCTTTAAAATTATATATATATATATATATATATATATATATATATATATATATATATATAAAATTGCTAAAATGAATTTCTAAAAGAAAATGTTTCCGTTTTATATAACATATCAGTCTACAGACCCCCTTAAAGGATCTTCATGTTGTAAAGCTGGTGTTAGATAGACAGCTTTTATAGTTTCTTACTATAGAACACTGTTAATTTGTTTAATTAAGCAACCTTGTAATCGTTTGTTTAAGATTGGACTACAGTGTTGTGTAAGTTGTTAAAGAAAGCAGATTTATTCCAAGTGATCCCTGCGTCCTGATCCCGTCTGTCAGCGTGCAGCTGCTAAAGCAGGAGATGTAGACTGAAAAGAGGAACAGAAAGAGAGAGAAAAAAACACTAGCAAGGGAACATAATTTGAGGTAGAGACAGCAGAGAGAAAAAGTTCTGTAGGAAACAAAGGAAGCCTTCTACAAAAAGAAAAGAATGGCTGTAGGACTGACAGGAAGTGCACAGGCGAGAAGAGGAAGATAGATGAGGAATGAGGAAAATAGGTGTAGATGACAGGAGAAAATGGAGAAAATTATCCAGATTTCAGTCGCTACAGTTATTTCAGGAACTGCTGTCAAAAACACCAGCTTAGACCAGCATGAAGTGCTGTGTTAGTCTATGCTGGTTTATGGTGGCTAGTGGCGTACGAACAAATTAGCCACGCTATTCAACAGAAAAATATAGTTGGGCTTGGTTATGAACTAAAATATGCTACTATTCATAAGTTTGGGGTATGATTTTGTTAATGTTTGTGAAAAAAGTCTCTTCTGCTCACCAAGGCTGCATTTATTTGATCAAAAATCCAGTAAAACAGTAAAATTGTGAAATATTATTACAATTCAAAATAACTGCTTTCTATTTGAATATATTTTAAAATGTAATTTATTCCTGTGATGCAAAGCTGAATTTTCAGCATCATTACTCCAGTCTTCAGTGTCATATGATCCTTCAGAAATCATTGTATGCTGTGTTTTGGACTTTCTCTCCTCGTCTGTCTTGTATGAAGTCTGTTCCCGCTCCGCTGTTCGTCCTGTCAGATGGAATGATTAACTGGCTCGAGCTGCTCAGGATTTAAAGAAATCTACACCATTCGGCCTGACTTTTACACCATCTGCTCCTCCAAATGCCTCAAACAGACGTTGCACTAAACTCTAGTTGAACACACCGGCTAAAGTAAACTAAACTAACTGCTAAGACGTTATACGGCCAATCAATGGCTGCTGGGAACATTATAGGATCATTCCTCAGCTGTGTGAGTTCATGTTTAATGAAAATGTAAATGAACATTTAGTTCACACTCAGTGTACACTTGTTTTCTCCTATGGAACCAAAAATGAGATATTTTGAAGAAAATATTGTATTACTAGTGTATATACGCTACCATTCAAAATTTGAGGTCAGTAAGTTTTATAATATTTTTGAAAAGTCTCTTCTGCTCACTAAGGCTGCATTTATTTGATCTAAAATACAGTAAAAACTGAAACATTGTGAAATATTATTACAATTTAAAATAACTGCTTTCTATGTGAATATATTGTAAAATGTAATTTATTTCTGTGATCAAAGCTGAATTTTCAGCATCATTACTCCAGTCTTCAGTGTCACATGATCCTTCAGAAACCATTCTAATATGCTAATATTTAGTGCATAATAAATGATAAATATCTTTACCATCAGTCTTGAATTAATGCATCCTTGCTGAATAAAAGTATTAGTTTCTTTAAAAAAAATAAATAAATAAAAAAAAAAATTTGACATTTTAAATGCTGAATAAAAGTATTATCTTTCAAAAAATAAAATAAAATAAAATAAAAACAACACATATCTGAAATAAAAAAATAAAAATAAATCAAATATTTTTCTCATTCCTGCGACTAGATCTTTGATTCATTAAGTTTGATTCATTCAACTTTGATTTGAAAAAATCTGTCTGATATATGAATTTGATATATATCTGTCTGATATATGAATCTGTCTTATGCTAAAAGCTAAATATGTATGTCATTTAGATTTCTGGCCTGTGTATCTAGCAAATTATCCTGTTACTTTTACAATCACTTGTTTTCTTGGATCATAAAGTTAATTGTAAACTCCACAAAAAAGTGGCAAGTAAACCGGATTATACCGAAACAAATTGGCGTTCCCACAGAAGCGGTTACATTTGAGGAATTAGAGCATATGAGAAGGATTTAAAGATCAGTAGGTCTTATTAAAAGCTCTGCTGAAATCCCACTTACACAATGATGTGGCTATGCTTTAGTGTTTCACTCTTAATTTGCCACGTGTGCCAATTTTCCTGCTTGTCATTGTGTATGTAGAGTAGTGTGTAGTATCTAAACTAATACTAAACTTAATAGTCATGTCACTATCGAGTTGAGCTCAAGAACTAGGGTTCAATGACCATTTCGAGCACCTAATAAACCACTTCCCCACTTCAGGCGTCAGATTGCACGTGACCTTTGACCCCAGGAAGCGTTTGTGTGGGTCTGCAGCTGTCAGACTGACACTTTGTTTTCTCTTTGACTGATCACTTCTGTGAAACCGCTGCAGTTTCTGTGTTATTGGCAGGAGAAAAATCGCCGTATCGTTCGTGTCTTGTGTCATTTGTCCCACCTCTGAATGGGTAAACATGGTGCAAGGGCTGCTGGGAGTTCGTGCGTCAGTCACTTACACACCTTTACTGCTTGTATTTGCTTTAGCTTCATTACATTCCTCTGCCCAGGTCTCATGATATTCCCTGTCATAAACTGTAATAGATCATTCAGTGTGTGTGTGTGTGTGTGTGTGTGCGCATACACGCATTAAATCAGACTCTCAATAGGTAACAGATTTTGTGGTTGTAGTTTGTAGTTTTTCTCCCCAAAATCTTTATATTTTGTATTTTTATTATTTCTTTGTTTTTATTTTAGAGCAATTAAGATTTTTTTCGTGGTGACATTTCATTCATGACAATTAAGCACATTTATTCCAATGTTCACATTATCAAAATGCATTTAGATGTTTTGTATTTTTCATTATTGTTAATGTAATTCTAAGTATAATTGATAGAATGTAAAAAAAGACAGATTTTAAGATTTCTATCAGCATAAAACAACACATTAAATACCAAAATATTATTTGTATGATTAATACTATTAAATAATAATTCATATATATATATATATATATATATATATATATATGTTATAATTCATATAACATTATAATATGAATATATTAGTTTTTTACCTAAAATTTCCCATCATTGTAATGCAGCCAAATCTTTTGAGTTTTTTAAATTTCACTATTCTCGGTGTTTCTCATTACTTTATACATTATATTATATTGTTTATTATAATGTTTTACTTTTGAGTTTTGTAAATTTCATTACAAACACATAAACACATAAAATTAAACGTAATAAAAAATACATTTTTTATAGTGTTTTTTTTTTAAATTGAAGTTCACCATAAATTAAATAGAAAAAATATTACCTAAATATATATATATATTTTTATTTAAAGCTGCAGTCCGTAACTTTTACCTCTTTGTCGCCCTCTATGTTTGAAAACCTGGAATTGCAGTTTATTGCGGAATTATCTTCAGTGCGCGGGGTTGTGATCCGGTGTTCTGGCACGGCTCCAGCGCGGATGAATATAATGTTTTGAGGTGAACGGGTGCGTTCGAAACCGCATACTTCCATACTGTATAGTAGACAAAAAGCAGTAGGCGAGCAAATAAGTATGTTCAAATCATAAGTATTCATAAAAGAGTAGGCGAGAATTAGTAGGCGAGTGCACTAATTCTCACAAGATTCGGACGTACATATACTTAAGTTGCATCCTTATATGCCTACTTACCTACTATATAGTAGGGAAAAAGAGTACGTGAAGAAAGAAGTACGTTTGAAACCTCAGTATTCATAAAAGAGTGGGCGAGAAATCCCCGGATGTTATACTGCTTCAGCCCAGATTCTGAAAATGTGTAGTTGTCAGTCACTGCACGGGTGTGGATATTTACTGCCTATGTCTTGGAATATATGACCAAAATCTGAATTTTCACCGTAATTTGCCATCTTAACAAGTAAGTAACAAGTCTGCCACATTTGTTCTGCCCAACTGAGGAAAAAAGCATTACAATAAATCGCGCTACCAACAGTGACTAAATCTAAAGATCAGTTAGCTCATATCACATCTAACTGTGCAAAGTATTATTATTATACTTTGTTCTCAAATTATTAATGTTAACAACATCAGCATTGCATGACTATGAGTATAGTATTAGCGTGTAGATTTCAATTTCTGTACAGTCTAATATCTAATTTTCATACCATTCAAATTTCATATTAAGAAATTCTTTTAATCCAAAAGGCAAATTAATCTTCCTTCAAACTGGTTCTATTTAAAATACAAAAACTTGTGTAATCCCACGTTGGCTATCTGTAATCAGAACCACATTTAAAACTGGAATATAATTTAATTTCATTCACATGTGTTTCATAAACACACAATCCTTTCTGGATTACAATCAGCCATCAAAATGATAAGTTTAATTATTCGAGCTGCTGTGAGAAAAGGCTATAAATGATCCACCACCTGCAGGATCCTCACGTGCCAGAGCCTAGTAGCCGGGAAAACTTCTTCATGTTTACAGATGTGACGTAATGACGCAGTGCCATGCTCGAATTTCCCGCGCCACTCAAATTACAAAACATTATTATAAGCTAACTGTTGTGAATCGGGCTAAAGTAAGGCGATAGTTTTGAAATTTTTTTTAATTTTATCTGGGGGGTGCTGGGGGGCAGGGCTTGATGTGGCAGGGTGGGGCCACGGTGGGGGATTTTTGACAAAATCCTTTAAACAGCCCAAACTCTTATAGATTAACATACAAATGAATACAGAGTTTTATATGCGAACCAATATATATTTGTGCTTTTGTGATTTTAGTTCAAGAATTTTTTCTTTAATATTTCTATTATTTAAGGGGATTTTACTAAATATTAACATCGCTGATACGTAAAAGTTTTGGTCAATGCACTTTATTGAATTCTCTCATCAGAAACAACAAAGTGCAGATGTACCTACGTGCGATGTAAGATATTAATTCATAATACACTGCAGACAACATCACTGATTATAGCTTATAGTTTTTTTTTTAGAGTGCTTACACTCACGCTTCAGTAATATTCTTTGATAATGTAAATGTTCTTTGTTCGCTGTATAATTTGTTCGTTGTTTCAATAATAGTGGACATGCACATTATAATTAAACTTAAAATGTCTTATTATTAAACATGATCAGGTTAAATTCAAATTCAGTCTTATTAAAATATTTTGTCATAATATGGATAGCCTACTTGCCTTAAAACGTTATGATGTGCGTAGTTAATAGATTAGGACATTAGGCTACAGATTAGACTACAGTGGTTTGAGCGCGTTTGACCAGAGACTAGAGCGCAATTAAAGAGCAGTGCTTATTGACGGTGGCCGTCTTGAGAAGCGAGAAAGCTTCGGAAAACAGCTCATAAAAAGGACGAGGACGTGAATGGTTTTTACAAGTCGGAATGTAAAATTACTGTAATATCGCGTGAACATTCACATGAAATTCTGTCAGTGTGAGGGGGAGATGTAGGGATGCGCACCGCAAGGCCCACAAGAAAAATACAACCGCACTAGGCTAGATATTTCTGGTCAGTTTAATAAATAATCACAGAAATTAAGTATCTTGGGGATGATCGAGGGGCAAAAGGACAATCCCAGACCCTGCGGCGGGGGGTGCTGCAGCAACCTCAGCACTCCTAGTTCCCGCGGCCATGTCTTCAACTTATACTGTATCAACACTTGATGAACATCTGTTAAATACATCTGGATCTCTATTTCCTGTTTGTGTTCCACTAGGGATGAATCAACTTTATTTAGTTTGAAATCAGATGCAGAGTTGATGCGCTGTCAGAAATCTGATTGTCAAATGCTGATCCAACATTTATGTGCACATGGCAGTCCAGCTTCCTCGAGGTGTGTGAGGGGTTATTATAAACCCACAGATTATAGTGCATTCAGCACTGTTTAACATATATTAATCACTAGAAGATAACAAATCCGAGCAGGTTACATGACCACTTGGCCTTTTTTTGTCATTCTAAAGAACAGAGGAAATGAAGTAGGGCTAAATGAGATCTATACTGTAAATTCTTCATTTCTGCGTAAGCGAGGATGGATAATGCATGCGTCAATGAAACGATTGTGTAACATGAATGAAAAGATACATCCATGGAGATCAGACACCAGCTGTGAAACCAACACCACTGACCTCACGGATAAAAAAGTCAGAGATGAGTTAAAATAACAGTAGGAAGTGAGAATATTTATTTTGTCTTGCTAAAAACTAGGCAATAAATATGACCAAAATATTATTTGTATTATTATTACTATTTATAATAATAATGCATACATTATATTATGTTATATTTAATAATATTATATTATATTAAATTATATTATATTATATTATATTATATTATAATAATTAGTATTTTTATGTAAAACTATACATTTCTAAAATATGTTTATTATTATTAATAATGATAATAATAATAATAATAATGCATATTATAAAATATAATATTTATAGTTTACTATATATATATAGTATACTATATATAGTATACTATACTATATAGAATATATTATATATAAAAATATAAATATAAAAAATATGCATTTTAATATAAAATTACAGCTTTACATCACAGGACTAAATTATATTTTAATATATATCAGAATAAAAAAAATCTTTTAAATTGCAATAATATTTCACAGTTTTGATGTTTTTACTGTATTTTTGATCAAATAAATGCAGACCTGGTGAAGAAAAAAAAATGACTTTTTATTCCCATTGATCAACCACAACCAATATTTATTTTTATGTTATTTTTATGACATGCTTTAAGTGGAAAGCATGTTATTTAATATCAGTACTGATTTTCTAAAGAAAATATGAGCAGTGTTTATCATGCAAAATGTTCCACTAGCATATTATCATATTGTGGGCGGTTGCAAAGGTGTTTTCTATGTTTTTTTTGTTTTGTTTTTTTTTTTAAGTCAAAAGAGTTCAACCTGGAGTCATCCAACACAGTCTTCAGTGAGAGATGTGTGATGACTTGAATCGAAACCAGACTGGTTCAGGTTTACAGTCCTGATAAACAAGTAAAGGTAAAAGGGAAGATTAAAACACAAAAGTGACTGATCTGGCTGTTCTGAGAAACACGTGCAAGGCGAAATTAAACATGTTTGCTGTTTGTAGACAAAGTCTGGTTTATTCTGGTTTTGTATTTTGACAAAAATACTTTGTGTCTGACTTTCTCTTTCTGTCTGTTTTTGTGTTTTTCAGAATGGAGGATGAAGCTGTAGTGGACAGAGGAGCGTCTTACATCAAAAACGTGTGTGATGAAGAGGTCGAGGGTACGACACACACACACACACACACACACACACACACATATGGGATATTGGATCTCCTGTGTCTGTGATGACTGTGGAGTCTTAGTTACTGTGGATTGAGTTTCACGCTCACTTTCACCCACTCCTGTCTCTCTTTCTCTTTCTTGGGCAGCTGTTTTTTTTTATTTTTATTATTCTTGTATTGGTAGTAATTTGTGCTTAAAGGCAGGAGAGGATAATGAGTGCTGCAGATGTAACAAACCAAAGCTCTACACGTGAAGATGTTTACTGTCTTAATCCACACACACACACACACACACACACACACAGAATTTGTTTCTACATTCAGGATGAACTGACTAAATGTGCACCACTTTAGCGCATTGTATTTTATCGCAAAACCCTTTTTATATACTGCCGCCAAACCATCTCAACTGCATCGTGTGCATATTTAATGGCATTTTATGATAAAAATATACAATTATGATAATAGTAACAAAACTAGTAAATAAATTTACTATTTTACAAAGATTAGTATAGCCTAAATGTTTTTTTTCTAGTGCAAGAAGAATGAAATCTGTATAAAACACACCAGATATTTGATTTATAGTCATTGAATGTTAAGAAATAAAATACTCTTGACAAGACCTATGAAAAATACCATGATGAATCAAAATATATAGTTCTATACTACACGCCAGATATTTGATATAGTATTTGATAAAATATTCTTATTTACAAAACCTAGGAAAAATAATATAATATGTATATTTATGTAATAAACACTAAATAAATAAGAAAATATATAATAAAATAAGAATATTAAATTACTTTTATTTAAATAAATAATGAATAATAATTATTTAATGAAATAATGAAAAATTATTTTATTTTATTTTAAATAAATTAGATTCATACCATTTATGAACTCTTGGTTTAGTGAAAGATTTTTTTTCCTCAAAAACTTTGACCAAGACATTTTCATATAATATATAAAATATAACAATAGTTAGTGATAATAGTTTAGAGATAGATGTAAATATTCTAGATTTTGTAAATAAAAATATTATAAGAAATAAAAAAATCTAAATGCATAAATATGAAATTTCCAGAATACACACTATTATGGAAAGATCAAATTCAATTAAAAAAAAAAAAAAATATATATATATATATGTGTGTGTGTGTGTATATAATGTATATATGTATGTATTTGTATTTATTTATTTATTACAATTTTTATTAAATTACATTGATCCCATTCATGTTTTTTTTTGTCCCAGAAACTTGACCAAGACATTTTAAGAAGTACATGAAATATTTTACTAATATTTCAAAAATCACACTTTGTAGGATCAATTTCTCCATTTTTTATTCCAGGGTTAAATTAAAATATCATCATGCCTATTTTAATGCAAATGAAGCTCTTCACAAAAATGCACTCAATTTGTGGAATACTAATTTAATTTAAGAATTAATTTAATAATTTTAATGTATTTATTGAATAGAATACTGACACTGTGGGCTGTATTTAAATCTGCATGCCCAATTTTGTGTTCGTGTTTGCAGCCCAGATAATTCTTAAAATACATCATGTGCTGAAACAACACAGGCAGTGTGTGCAAATAAATGACTGGACACAGTTCACTGAGTGAATTCCCCTCTCTGATGTAGAGTGTATAAATTATTGCAGGTTCAGACGTCTAAAAATATGTACACATCAAAAGCAGAACAAACACATTCGCAAACATGAGCATTTCACACACTTATGCTCTTTCTATATTTGCTTCTCCCTCTCCCATCCTCACTGAACTTTAGACCTTCACATGATTCTCACACACACACACACACACATACACACACACACACACACATCAGATAAGGTTTAGACGTATTTGTTTAAAGTTAAACTTGAGATGAATGAAGCGAAGGATGATTAAAGCGTGACTGTCGGATGACTGTAGTCTAGGCTTTATTATAGTCCTTATATTGTTCTGTGAGTGTGTGTTTATCTAAGTGTGTGTTCTCTCTGTTTTTAAATCCACTTCCTGACATGTCTTGCCATTTCCTGCCTGATCAGCTGTACAGGAAGTTGTTGCCATTTATCTATAATCTAACAAGTGTGAGATACGGGTCAGATTTTCCTTCTGAAAAAATACAAACACATGCAAACAGAGAAATGCAGTGACTTTCTTATACATGCTCCTGGTCTTATTGTGTGTGATTTATTAGTGCAAGTTCTTTCAAAGAATTAAAATGCATCAAAAATTTAACTTTGAAACAACTTTCTTTTGCAGTTAATGTTATGAATATACTGTGTCACTCATGAAAACACATTAGAAAGTGAATGACAGTGTAATGTAACATTGGTCATTCTTACATTGGTGTTGTTTTAGTAATATTTATGTAATATTGTAGTATTTAGTAATTAATTATTATGAATTGGCTTTTTTCAATTTTTTATTTTCATTTTAGCTTAAGTTTCAGTAATTTTATGTACTTCTGTCATTTTTATTAGTTTTAGTTTTTAAATATTTCTATTTATTTTATTTTATTTTAGTTGTCATTTTAGTACATTTATTTATTTCAGTTTCTGAATTTCTAATTCAATTTCTAATTTACATTTGAGTGTTTTGTTAAAGTTTTATTAAATATTTAATTTAATTAAATTAAGTTTAATTTTAAATTAAATTAAATGTAATTTAATTTAATAATTTTAATATTTTATTTCAGTTAGTTGCCAAAGCAACATTTCTAATTATCGTTTAAGTTTATTTTAAAGTGTTTAATTTAATATCATTTAATTTAATTAAATTTTATTTAATTTTATTATTTCAATTAGCAAAAATGATTGTGATGTTTTTTGTTTTAGTTACGGCACTGCATCATAATGTGTCAGTTATTATTTGCATAAAGTAGAATTTGAAGCATTGAAAATGGACAGCTCTCATTGAAAATGTATGACTTGTGGTGTTTTTTTTTTTTTTTGCTGTAACCCAGGAGCATTTTGGTTTCCATCAAATCGATTACACTGACAGTTCAACAGTAGCACACACACATACACACCGCTGTAGTTACCAAAGCAATGATGTCATTATTTTTTATCTGGTTATCTTTGTATAAACGTAATGTATTTTTAGGCTTTAATGTATAAGCGGTCACTCTGATATGTATGAATGTATGTGTGTGTGTGTGTGTGTTTGTAATCCTGTGATCTTTCTGTGTGTGTGTTTGTGCAGGTCATCACACAGTCTACATTGGAGTTCACGTGCCTAAGAGTTACCGTCGCCGCCGACGACACAGACGACGATCCAATCACAAAGAGAGGAGGGAGCGTTTGACGGAAAACGTCAGCGACAAATCAGACACAGAGACTGCAGACGATCCGTCCTCCAGCATCCTCAAACCTCTCAGTGAGTCACAAATGAAGACAAACTACCCATCACTGCTGTATGTCTGTGGTATCAATATGATCTGAATAGTATCTGTTTTACCATTTCCTGCCAACCTTCAAGTCTTATGAAAAAAAAAAAAAAGCTTTGTTTGCCAAATGTAAGTCATTATTTGCTAGTAATCTTCTCCACTGCTAGAGCTCACCAGCAATTTCCCAGTTTCTTCCCATAGTCATATTTGACTACAAAATATCACACCACTTTAAAGAGGATGAAGCATAATTTAGGACCACTAAAACATTATTTTCATGATGATTAAGCACATTTTCACCCCACATGTCATTAGTTTAATGCAAAAAAAAAAAAAAAATAAAATATATATATATATATATATATATATATATATATATATATATACACACACTGTATAATTTATATATATACACACTGTATAATATATATATATATATATATATGTGTGTGTGTGTGTGTGTGTGTGTATATATATATATATATATATGTGTGTGTGTGTGTGTGTGTGTGTGTGTATATATATATATATATATATATATATGATGTAAATTATTAAATTAAAAGTCATTGTTATTAATTATTATCAGTATTAAAATTATATTATAATGTATGTATAATATTACAATATTACATGAATGTGTTTCAGTATATAATACTTAAATTAATTTAGATTATTGTAAATTAGTATATATTATTATAACTGTCAAGTGTTTATATATTATGGTAATATTTGCTGAATTAATTAAAATGAATAATATAATTATAGTAAAAATAGAATAATATTATTTAGTAAAAATCTGTTTAAAAAGAGAATAACCAACGAGAATAACCATTAATAGGAATTACATAAAAACGCTAAATTAAAATGTCCATTTTAATATAAAATTTTATATATATATATATATATATATATATATATATATATATATATATATATATATATATATATATATATATATATATATATATATATATATATATATATATATATATATATATATATAAAATATCTTTTTTTTAATTTTTTTATTTTACATTTAGGAGCAAATTGTTACGTGGACATTTTTATAAGATTAATCCTGGCTATAAATGGTTAAAAAATGGCACATTTAGACCATTTAGTCTAAATTTAGTCTAAATTGACTTAAATTATAATAATATTATTATTATTATTATTATTATTATTATTATTAAAAATATTATAATTATTGTATTATTACTTCAGAAGACTAGTCATGCTTCATTCTGTGTTTCACAAAAGAAATAAATCAATAAATAAATCTGCAAGTCATTCTTGATGTCTCACATGAAAACCTTCAGATATTTCCCAGGCCTTTATCACAGAGCGATCCATGAAGTTCTGGAGAATCAGGGAGTGATTTAAATAAATATGATTCACCCGAGAGCAATGGAGAGCGAGAACGAGAAAAAGCGGCGCTCGCAGCCTCAGTTAAAGGTCTTTGTGTGTGCTAATCTATCTCTGCTAATCAGTGACACGGCTGAAAAGGCAAAGCATCAAGCTAAACAAGTGCATAGTCACCTTTATCTGCGCTTATCCTCAGTGAACCCGCTCCACCTCTCCATCGCTCTCTCTTACTGACGATCTTGTGAGAATCACACATTCCACACAGTCACTGGGTTAAACTAACACATTTCTCACATCAATAGTATGTACGGCTTCTCATAGCCTGGATTTA
The DNA here is from genome assembly GCA_039654775.1 of Spinibarbus caldwelli. NCBI lineage: Eukaryota > Metazoa > Chordata > Actinopteri > Cypriniformes > Cyprinidae > Spinibarbus > Spinibarbus caldwelli. The sequence goes on from CM077259.1 coordinate 3,887,868, forward strand.
GCATTAGCGGTCAACTGATCGCAGCAATGCCGCTAGTTTGAGTATATGCTGGTGGTATAATGAGTAATTTTAGCCGCTTGTGGTAAGAAGTGTTAACTTTTAGCCCAGGTTAGGAGGCACGGAGCCAGACGTGGGCCAGAGGGATGTTCTTTCACTCTCTTTTGTGTACAACATGGTCTTATTTTCTCCAGAGGGGCCGTTTCAGGGTAATGCCGGAGGAAAACAATCACCCAGCTTTGGCTAGTTTAGCTTAGATTAGTTTAGGGTGCTGCAAATGTGCTGAAATGCGAGAGAAAGGCAGTGCATGTTAAACAGCCTTTGATATGTTAAAATGTCAATGTTCAGTATAAAGTCTAGTGCCTCTACCTTGCATTTTTTTCTCATTTAATATGTTGTTTTTTTTTTTTTTTAAATTCCGTAATAGTGAAATTTCATAATAGTGATTATTCAGATTGTTTTAGTATTTGGTTTGTCTCTCTTTTGGTTTAATGATCACTGCGATGGAGCTCATAAGCAAATATCTCTTTATAAATATCACTAAGTTGCTTATTAGTTCTAGAAATAGTGCAACATATTAAGTGTTTCTTTGTCGTTGTACATTGTAATGTTTCTTTGTTTCTTTTTAAACAAGTCCTAAAGAGTTCATAATGTCAAAATAGATACACTTTATGTTGATAAGAAAATTCTAAGAAAGTATTTTAGTTGCTTTTATTTGATGTCACAACAAAAGACAGAACTTTCCTAAAATTCATTGTTGCCCATTTGAAATTATGAGTTTGACAGACATAAACAGTTTTCAGAAATGCGTAATTATATCTATATTAATATTATCTTTATTTATTATTATATTTATAATATTATAATATTATTTCTAAAAAATATATATATATATATCCAAAAGTATTGGGTCACCCCCTTCTAATGAACAGGTTTGACTACTTTAGTAATTTCCATGAGTACAAATCTTAATGTTTAAGCATATAATGATATTCTAGGGAATTGTGTGCTTCTAATTTTAAAGCAACAGTTTGGACAGGACTCTTTTCTATTCTAACATGACAATGCCTCTGTGTATAAGGCAAGGTTCAAAAAGAAATGATTGATTTAGTCAGTGAGGAAGAACTTGACTGGTCTGCAGAAAGCCAAGTCCTAATCCAAGCTGAACACCTCTGGTGTGACTTTAAATGCAGACCTTGAGCCAAAAACTCTTTACCAAACACCAATGACTTGTACATACACTATTGGGACACCCCCTTCTTTAGAACAGAAAAAGACACTTCCAAAACTGCGGCAACAAAGATGGAAACATAATGCATGTACTTAAAAATTGTAACTCCATATCTGTTGCAACAGTTTTGGACGTGTCTAAAATGACTGTACCCATATGTACAAGTCATTGGTGTTTGGTGATGAGTTTTTGGCTCAAGATCTGCATTTAAAGTCACACCAGAGGTGTTCAGCTTGGATTAGGACTTGGGTTTCTGCAGACCAGTCAAGTTCTTCCACACTGACTAAATCAATCATTTCTTTTTTAACCTTGCCTTATACACATATATATATATATATATATATATATATATATATATATATATATATATATATATATATATATATATATATATATACACACACATACACACACACACACACACACACACACACACACACACACACACACACACCGTATGTATACAAGGCTGCATTTGACCAAAATTACAGTAAAATCTGTAATATTGTCAAATATAATTCCAAATCAAAATAACTTTTCTATCTGAATATATTTTAAAATTTAATTTATTCCTGTGATCAAAGCTGAATTTTCAGCATCATTATTCCAGTCGTCAGTGTCACATGATCCTTCAGAAATTCTTCTAATATGCTGATTCACTGTTTAAGAAACATTTATTATTATTATCAATGTTCAAAACAGTCGTGCTGCTTCAAATTTTTGTGGAAACTGGTTCAGGATTCTTTGATGGATAGAAAGTTCAAAAGAACAGCATGTATTTGAAATAGAAATATTTTGTAACATTATAAATGTCGCTTTTGATCAATCAAATGTATCCTTGCTGAATAAAAGTAATAATTTCTTTAAAAATTACTGTATTAGTATTTAGAATATATTCAGAAGTACACAGAAATAAACAGATGAATCATTAAAACTAATGAATGAGTTAATATGTGTGTATCTGTCAGACTGAGAGCTTTATCCTGTCTCTGCATGTCTTTACCTTGACCTGAGGCTAAACTGAAAGCATGCACATCTGCGTACATGCATGGCATACATTGATACACATATTAATATGCCTGTACTGTATGTCCCAGTGCAGACCTTGAGATTTTGAATCAAAATATCTAGTCAGTCACTATGTTGCAATGAAACCGAGAGATTTCCACATATACTTACTTCCCTAACTAGCAGTCTGTCCGGAAAGCCCTTTTTTTTTTTTTAACCTGATTTCCCAGACATAGACAAAATCTCATCAGTATCCCAAAAATCTTGCCTTAAACCTTTTGTTTGTTCTAGTTTTACCTTTAAAAAGCCCTGTCTTTGTCATGTAAAAGTGTACACATTTAAAAAAGGTGTGGCGCTAATTAAACATTACGACATATGCAACACTGCGGTTATGAAAAATACTGACAGGCTATTTCATTAAAAATAAAAACAAGGCTTCCTCGTGCACACACTTTCACATATGAAAACTTCCCTGCAGGTCAGTTTTGGCTTTCGCAACTATCTATTTCTGTTGGTCCAGGAAATAAATCTCACATACTTACCACTTTTTGGGTGTAACACACTGGATATTACAAGAAAGCTCATTCATCTTGATGTTACATAACACCTGTGAAGGAAATAACCTGTGATTTCAATTACAGTCACCTTACGCAGACAGAGCGCTATTGTTTTCTTGCATGTTTCTGTATTATATCTGTTGTTTGATTACAATAGCTAGTATTTTTAGGCCTCTCTCACCCATGGTTTGTTGTTTCCCTGTCAGTTTCTCCGGCTGCAGAGAGGATTCGCTTCATTTTGGGGGAAGATGACAGCGGTCCTCCTCCGCCACAGCTCTTCACCGAACTCGACGAGCTTCTCGCCGTTGACGGTCAAGAGATGGAGTGGAAGGAAACAGCCAGGTAAAGTGTAAAACACACAAAAAACATTACGAGAATTGGAAGATTAGATAACTAAGCAATGTGATTTCAATCCATGTCACATTTTATTCTCAGCATTGCCACAAGGGGCGCTATAGTGGGTATTAAAGGTATCATGACATAAGAAATCAAATTTACCTTGATTTTTTGACATATAAAAGGCCTTTGTGCCATAAAAATATCCTGCAAGTTTCATAGCTTAAAACGTCCTCATTATAAACAAAGCTTTTATTTAATCAAGCTCTAAAAATGGCTTGTTTGGATATTGTGGGATTTTTGTCGTCATACCAGCGAATATATTTGCATATTACCACCTCCAGAGCAAGAAATCAACCAATAGTTATACAGCTTCATACCATAAGCCCCGCCCACTGGCATTTAACCCACTTCTGTACAATCGAGATATATACTAATAGATTCTTAAAGGGATAGTTCACCCCAAAATGAAAATTCTGTCATTAATTACTCACCCTCATGTCGTTCCAAACCAGTAAGACCTTCGTTCATCTTCAGAACACAAATTTAAAGGGGTCATATGATGGTGCTAAAAAAGAACATTCTTATGTGTATTTGCTGTAATGCAATGTGTTTACGTGGTTTAAAGTAAAAAAAAAAAAAAAACACATTATTTTCCACATATTTTACATTATTTTATCTCCTCTAAGGCCCGCCTTTCTGAAACAGGTCGATTTGTACAAAACTCATCGATGTAAAACATCGAGGTGTGCTCTGATTGGCCAGCGATCCAGTGCGTTGTGATTGGCCGAATACCTCAAGCGTGTGACGGAAATGTTACGCCCCTTACCATAACGTAATGCCGCGTCCCGGCGACACACAAAAAAATGAAAAGTCATTTCAAACGAGGCATTTGTTGCATCCAGTGGGGACATAATTACTGATTATAATGACTTATACTGTCTTTTTACGCGTCACGTTGCATCGCACCATGTAAACATAACACCATGTCTGCATTTGTGATCGGAGAAATACAAACAACAAGCACACCTCCACACTGCTCAAAACTCACGTTTGAATATTAACGTTAAGTAGCAGATTAATAATAAAATGTAACTTACTTACAGGCTGTGAGTCAGAAGCGCCAGACTGTCCTTGTAAAATTAGAACTGCCCCACTTTAGAGTAAAAGCCTTTCTGTAACAGTCGTTGTCCAGCAAATTCTGTGTGAGTAATCCTCACTCCCCTGTTCTAGCGACTGTTAGAGCGCCCGTCTCCCGGTTCGAAGCCTGCTCGGAGCGGGGCGAGTTGGAGCGGTTACATGCACAATCGGCCTTGTTCTCTCCCATGTTCAGAAAACAATCCTCCGTGAAACTTGAGTATTTGTGTTGTACTGCTCTGGGACAGTGTTGTAAATAAAACTCAGCCACAGATTTCTTATGTCCTCTTTACTCGCATCCAAACACACAGCATTTCTCCATAATGGCGCCGGCGGAAGCAGCAACACTAGAGCGAGAAAGTGACGCCTTCTTTCTTTGCGTATACATTTGGGCGGTGTTGTGCAAATCTCCCCACATCTTGACGTAGAGATGTGGGGGTATGTTAGAACGAGCCGTTTTAGGGGGGCGTGGCTGACTCTTAACTTTAATAAAGAATATCTCTTTGGATTTGAGACTTTAGTCTTTGCAACTTTACAGATCTTCTTTATGCACCAAGAGCTCGTAACACTCCAAAGAGAAAGGAAAAGTTGAAATCGCATCATATGACCCCTTTAAGATATTTTTGATGAATACTGAGAGCTCTCTGATCCTACATAGAGAGCAATGCAACTGAAATGTTAAGAAGAAAAGTATCCTTGTTGATTCGTAAAATGACGGATGTCTCATGGACTATTTTTCCGATGTCTTTACTGCGTTTCTGGCCCTGAGAACGTTTCAGTTGCATTGCTCTCTATGGATTAAAAATATCTTAATTTTGTTCTGAAGATGAACGAAGGTCTTGTTTGGAACGACATGAGGCTGAGTAATTAATGACAGAATTTTCCTTTTTTGGGTGAACTATCACTTTAAGAATGGATTAGTCTAACATGTTTTTGTAGCGCGCCTCCCAGTCCAATAAGTTTTGTGCTTTGTTACTTTTGATATGAAACAAAGCCTCAAATTTCAAATTCTGTGTATTTTATTACAATATTCAAACAATAAATACAGTTTTTGGCGCTGTTTAAGATCCTCAGTTCAAGAGAAGCGGCAGCACGAGGCGCGCGTGAACTGATCATCTACTCCGCTTTAAAAACCAGTTTCAGCATGAAGTAAACATGAATGAACATCCAAAGGTATGTTAAAAGAAAGAGGACAACTTACCGAAATATGTATCCTGTATCATGTCATTGCTCAATCAGTGCTTCAACCGCGGAAAGACGTCAATATGACAGTGATATGACATTACGTCACTTTTACCTCAGAAAAAACATATTTGGTGACCATAAACTCGTTAGTCAGCTAAAAGATGAACTCTAGAGAAGAGCATTTTGATAAATATATGCACCATATAACATATTCATTATAATTTTTTACTGTTTTGCAATATTTAATTTATGCTTGAATAAATCCCTCAAGTTTTTATGACAGCCACCATTTAAATGTTTATACTTCAGAAAATGAATTGGAGTAGAATTATAATTATGTAATTGTAAAGTTAATAACTTTATTATTCTAAAAACTTAATTAAGTGTAATTTCAGTGTTTGTATACAAATTACTTCATTTTAACCTTCAATATTATAGTAATGTAGTACCAACTGACTCTCATATATATTACACCATTATGAGAGATTTTTTTTCTCCATGAGAAAATTTGCCATGTACTGTACCTGATATAATCCAAAATAATCAATATTGAACTGAACTGGAATCGAATCACAAGCTTGTGAATCAAAATCGAATCGAATTTGTGTCAGTACCCAGCCCTAATATATATATTGTGCAAAAACCTTTATTAACCTTAATTATAAGTGAACCTCAAGGAATTATATGTATATATATAAATCAATTTCTGTTGTAAAGCAGCTCTAAAAGACAAATGAGTCATTATTCAGCTTGAGTCAATTCAGTGTTGATTTAGTTCAGTTGGATAGTGTAAATTCATTAATTATGAATGAATTCGGTTCAGCTATAAGCTGCTCTGCTGCAGAAAATCATCTCGTTATTCATCTCCAGCCAGTTCAGTGTTGATTCGATTCAGCTCAATATCTGTCAAGCAAAATGTGTCAACTATGAACAAATTTGATTCAGCTATAAAAAGCTCTACAGAAGACAAAACTGTCGTCATTCAGTTCAGTTCAGTTCCCCAAAAATGATTTCCAGATTTCGTCTAACTTCAGCCAATTTTTTTTTCAGCTGTTTTGTCCTCAGACGGATATGTAGGTCAGAAACACATGCTTGAAAGGGGGAGACCTCTCGTCTGGCTCCGCTAAAACAACAGAAGTATTCAGCGCTCGCCTTATTTGCCAGGTGCTCATGATTTTAGTGTGCCACTTGACTGTTCTTAGGATTTCACACATTCCTGACTGCGTGCGCCGCTCACGTATGCTATTAGATAAGCGTTTGGACTCCAGAATAAGGGTCAAGCAGAAAACCACAACAAATAGCACAATAGGAAAATGCATCTGTAATAAAGGAGAGGTACATGCTTATTTTTTCCATTACTTAAAGGCCAAAAATGACTTATCATTCACTCATGCATGTTTCAAACTGTCTTTTTTACACAAACAACGTAAAAGTGAGTAAATAATGATGAAACTGTGATTATTTACTATTCTGGCTCAAATATATTGTTGATCTGGGGGCAAGTTGGGCAGAACGCAAGAATGATCAAGTAACTGAGGAAAGACACGTTAGCAAACAGACAAAGCAGCTTTCATCTGGTCCAAGTAGTTTTGGTTTTCTGTGTGTATTGAGTGACGGATGAGCTGAAGGTCTTTACCTGTCACGAACGTATCGACTGACCGACACACACAGGCCTTGCTAACTAGTAATTGAGTCTAAATTAAACATTTATTTAACAGGTAAATCATGTTTTTCAATCGTTCTGTGAAATGGATGACTTTTTCCATTTTGTGAGGTTGAAAAAATGTTCATAATTGACAGGGTGGAGCATGAACTGGATATTTTATATTTGGCTAATCTTGTCAAATGTGAAAAATCAATGACCGATGTCAAATGTTAGTAGAACAAGCTTTCGAAATTCGTTTTTCTGAAAAGTTTTATGATGCCACTCCCTTTTCATTATGACATTTAAACTGACAGTTCACAGCTATTTTGAGAGAAATAATAGTGTGATCTAGGATAAAAAGTCACATGGATGATTTTATTTTATTTTATTTTATTTCATTTTATGATTTGTAATGTGAAAGGGAAAACCAGTGCACATTTTATCATTATTTCAGAATCAGAATGAGCTTTATTGGCCAGGTATGTTTACACATACGAGGAATTTGTTTTAGTGACAGAAGCTCTACAGTGCAACAGAAAGACAGCAACAGGACAGGACACAGATAATAAAAGAATAATATCAAATATACAAATAGGCAATGTACAAATAGCAAAAACACAATATATAATATAGACAATTATGGTGTACAGGTCTGATATGTGCAAATCTGAAATGAAAAAATAAGTATGTGTGGTGAATAAAGAAATTTATAATAGTGTTGTGTGTTCCACGTTTAATGTCAAGTGTTTATGAGATGGATTGCCTGAGGGAAGAAACTGTTCCTGTGTCTGGTCGTTCTGGTGCTCAGAGCTCTGTAGCGTCGACCAGACGGTAACAGTTCAAAGTGGGAGTGTGCTGGATGTGAGGGGTCCAGAGTGATTTTGCCAGCCCTTTTGCTCACTCTGGATGAGTACAGTTCTTGGAGAGTGGGGAGGGTTGTACCAATGATTCGCTCAGCAGACCGGACTACCCTCTGTAGTCTTCTGAGGTCAGATTTGGTAGCTGAGCTGAATCAGACAGTTATTGAAGTGCAGAGGACAGATTCAATGATGGCAGAGTAGAAAACTGATTCAGCAGCTCCTGTGGCAGGTTGAACTTCCTCAGCTGGCGAAGGAAGTACAACCTCTGCTGTGCCTTTTTCACAATGGACTCAATGTGATTGTCCCACTTCAGGTCCTGAGAAATTGTGGTGCCCAGGAATCTGAATGTCTCCACTGCAGTCACAGTGCTGTCCATGATGGAGAGTGGGGGGAGAGCAGGGGGGTTTCTCCTGAAGTCCACGATCATCTCCACAGTTTTGAGCGTGTTGAGCTCCAGGTTGTTAAGACTGCACCAGACAGCCAGCTCCTTAACCTCCTGTCTGTAGGCAGAGTCGTCACCATCCTGGATGAGGCTGATCAGTGTGGTGTTGTCTGCAAACTTCAGGAGCTTGACAGAGGGGTCTTTAGATGTGCAGTTGTTGGTGTAGAGGGAGAAGAGCAGTGGGGAGAGAACACAGCCGTGAGGAGCTCCAGTGCTGATCGTACGAGTGCTGGATGTGTATTTTCCCAGCCTTACTATCTGCTGCCTGTCTGTCAGGAAGCTGTAGATCCACTGACAGACGGAGGTGGGCACGGAGAGCTGAGTTAGGTTATAATGTGAAACTGAAAACCAGTGCACATTTTATTTAAGCTACACAGACATGCAAATACAACAAAGTAAAATGTAATTACAGCATAAAATACTGTTTTTAATTCAATATGTTTTTGATTAATTTTGAATGAATATTTAGGCGCATATAACAGTCAATAGCAGGTTATTGTGTTTAGTTCACTTCATCAAATGTTGTGGATGCAAATGCTGCTCCTTTCATGCAGCGACTCTTATATACTGTTTCTTTGGATTTGCATGTTCCAGATTTACATGTTAAGAGCTACATGGATCATGTTAAAATGAAACCATTTGCAAACAAAGAGCCCAGTGTTTTCAAGTGTGTGCACGTGTGTGTGTGTGTGTGTGGATGCACAAAGCTAGAGTTCCCAGAGTTCTCATGAGTCTCTGGGTTCACCTGCATCTCAGGTAACATATCAAAACCGTAGGCCGCGGTGTGTGTGTGTGTGTGTGAGTGAGTATGTATCACTTTTGTCTCAGATATCATACCCATGCTTGGCTGAACTCAGCTCAACAGCCTTTCTGCACAAGATTACAAAGCTCTAAAGGATATCTGTCTGCTTGGGTATCGTTTCTCTAAGACAGATGTTCGCTCAAGCAGTCACAGGTAAGCTGATAACAGGGCAGCAGAGCTTTAAGAAGCTCTGAATCATTTTCATTCTTATTTTACATCAGAAAGCTTTCAGTTAGTTGGCAGAAAGGCAAATATAAGGTCTTAATAAGGTCCTTGCAAGCATAAAATACATTAAAAAAAACAGTACTGTGGTGGTACCATGGTACGGAGATAATCATGTACCTTAATCATGTAAATCGCTGTTCAAAAGTTTGGGGTCAGTTAGATTTTTTAATGTTTTTAAATGAAGTCTCTTCTGCTCACCAGGGCTGCATTTATTTGATCAAAAATACAGTAAAATCTCTAATATTGTGAAATATTATTACAATTTAAAATAAAATCTATTTGAATATATTTTAAAATGCAGTTTATTCTTGTGATGCAAATCTGAATTTTTAGCATCATTACTCCAGTCTTCAGTGTCACGTGATCCTTCAGAAATCATTATAATTTCCCAGCTTCTTTGATAAATAGTTAAAAAAATCAATTAATTTAATCAAGTTAATGCATCTTTGCTGAATAAAAGTGTTGATTTCTTTCAAGAAGTATAAAAAAACTGAACAGTGTTGTACATTTTATGATATTTTATAGAACATATATTACCATGGTACATAATACACCATGATCGATGACAAAAAATTAACACAGAAACACTATATTGTCATAGAGCATGCCCAAAACATGGTCATTTTTACATTTACCTTGGTAAAACCCATGTTGCATGCCCAAAATACATGGTATTATGATGGTAAATGTTCACAAAATGTAATATTCTCATTGTACATGTCATGTCAGAAAACATGACATTATCATGGTACATGCCCAAAAAACATGGTATTTTTTAAAAGTGAACTGATGTCACTGTGCTCTTAATATTATTCCATTGCTTTCAGTACATTTATGTATGTTGTGTTTGTTTTTCTCAGATGGATAAAGTTTGAGGAGAAGGTGGAGAAGGGTGGAGAACGGTGGAGTAAACCTCATGTAGCCACTCTGTCGCTTCACTCGCTCTTCCAGCTGAAAAACTGTATCGAGAAAGGAACCATCAAGCTGGACATGGAGGCGAACTCACTTCAGCAGATCGTCGGTAAAACTGCACTTCAGCTCACGATCCAGCACTCTTAGAAATAAAAGTTCTTCAAGAATCATTTATGGCTGTGTAGGGTTCTTTAGAGGTTGAAAAAGACTCATCTTTAGATGAGTGTTTTGGTTTCTGGGTTCCTTAAACAGGGTTTTTGTGGGTCTTAAAAAAGGCTTCAAAAGGTCTTAATTCACCCTTCCACAAATTAAGGCCTACAAATAAATTAAGGCCTAAAAAGATCTTAAATCGATCAGAAATTTCTTTGTTCAAAGTAGTGGTGTTTCTACATTACATATGTTTAACACACTACACATGCAAGTTAACAGTCAAGCAAGCTGAGGGAATAATCAAGTGAAATTTTTTTTATTTTAAATTTCCTTTTTATTTAATATTTTTGGGAATCAGTTGTTTCGGATTGTTCATATGAATTAAATAGTCCCATAAAATGAAAAAGTTTAATTGGAATTTTATATCGTCTTTCTTTTAGTGAAATTATTAAATGATGTTGTTATTTTTTTTTAATATTTGTAATCATTTGTAATTATTTTTCTATAATTTTAGTTATTTTTAATTACGCTCAGAGTGTTTTCTACTGATTTTTAGTATTTATTGATTTTTTTTTTTTTAGTGAATTGTTTTAGTGTGCAATTAAGGAAAAACAATAATTATCATTTTATGTCTTTTTTCCTTGCAGTGAAATTCTTAATTGCATTTTTGAATATTTTGAATATTTTATAATTATTGTTCTACAATTTTAATTATTTAAAACTCGTTTACATAATTAGTGTTTTCTACTGTTGTTTTTAAGTATTTATGATTTATTTGTTTGTTTGTTTTAGTGAAATATAAATGTGCTACTCCTAAAAGAAAAAAGAATAATTGGCATTTTTTGTCTTCCTTCTTGTAGCAAAATTCTTAGTTAAGTGCTAAATTATCTATATATTTTATTTTATTTTATTATTTTTCAATATAATTATAATAATTTCTATATTATAATAAAATTTCTTTTTGTCCCTTTCCATTTATTCCATCAATTTAAAAAATAAATTAATGAATTTAATTTTGTTTACTTGGTCTTAAAATGTTCTTAAAGTATCACATTTACTTTGATAAAACCTGCAGAAACCCTGCTTACAGCACCAGTACACACATGATGAAATGTGTCTCTGTGTTTCAGAAAGGGTCACTGATAGTCAGATTGAAAGCGGGCAGCTGAAGGCCGATCTGAAGGAGATGGTCATGTACACTCTGCTGCGGAAACATCGCCACCAGACCAAGAAGTCCAACCTGCGTTCGCTGGCAGACATCGGCAAAAGCGTGTCGAGCGCGAGTCGTCTGTTCAGCAACCAGGAGAACGGTAACACAGGTGCCACGTTAAACCTCTCTCTTACACCCTGTCGCTTTCCTCATCTCTCCTCTCGCTTTCACCACCAGCATCTATCAGCTCCATCCATCAGCAACGTCTCTCGCTCGGTTTACAAAAGTTTGCATTCATAGCAGATGTCTTGTGGGTAAAATAAAAAGCAGATTTGCACATTGCAAAATTGGCAATACTTTGATGTTTCGTGTTCACAAGTGATCAAATGTGCTGATGAGATGCAGTTGGTTTTTATATTTTTGCAGCAATCAAACCTCAGACCCTCCCAGGAAAGACTAGAAACCTCTAGAAACCTCCAGACATGTTAAAGTGCTAAAGATGTTTTGGTTTCTGAAGTTCCTGATAATGTCTTATTCTAAATAAAAGTAACATTTTGATACTTTACTACCAGTCTAATCATGCTTCTCTCAGTTTTGGGGAGTAACCAACCAAAGTAGCTAACTTAAATTCAACATGAAATCAAAATTGAGCCTTTTGTCTTTGTTGATACATGTACCAGATCTTATCGTGATTCATTGGTTCACATAATTCAAAGAAAAACATGTTTGTTATCATAATCTTTCATAAAAAAACTCTCTTGTGAAATGACTTTCCTTTTATTCCTCATATTTTATTTTATTTTTTAATTTATTTTAAAATCATTTTGCAACAATTTAAATTATTTTAATTAAGTTCAGATATATAAATTGTTTAACTTTTTAACTACTAAATTCAACTTCAACTATTTGTATTCATAATTTTTTTTTGTGAAATTTAAATATAATTTAAAAATAAATCTGAAAATTGCCAATTTATGTCTTTTTTGTAATGAAGTTCTTAGTGCTAAATTAACTGATATTTAATTAATAATTAATAAATTATTTTATTTAATTTTTTTATTATTTTATTTTCCAGTATTTTAATCATTTGAATTATTTTTCCACATTTTTAATTATTTCTAATTCAGATATATAGATTAATTATTTGTTTAACTATTAAATTTAATTATACAACTTCAACTATATTTTAGTATTCATATTTTTTAGTGAAATATAAATATAAAAAAAGATTCATTGGCAATTTATGTCTTCTTGTAGTGAAATTCCTAGTTAAGTGCTAAATTAATTAATATGTAATTAATTATTAATAAATAAGTATTTTATTATTTATTTTATTATTTTTACTATTTTCCAATATTTTTTTATTTTCAATAGTTGTAATTAAATTCAGTTAAATAAATTAGTGTCTTCTACTATTTTTTAAAAGCTTTTAAAAGTATTTTTTAAAAGTAAATGCTGAGTAGCTGATAGATACTGTATAAATATATTATAAATATAGCTTAGATTCAAAACAGCCATTTCAAAACTTCCTCAATGCTGGTTTCTCCTGTTTCAGAAATATTCTTTTCTCTCAGAAAATTTTATGTCTTCTTTTCAAACTATGCTTGATTTTCCTAAATGTTGTCTATTTTCATTTTTATTCCATGCTCCAAATGAATTGTGAATCAGCGCTCTGAACCAGATTTGTACTCGATTTCTCTGCTCTAATGCTTTCTTTTCTCTCTTCCCTGTCTCTCGTCCAATGTGTCTTGATTGACATGCATGCGCCCTGTCTTCCTGTCTTTCCGTGTGTGTGTGTGAAGCGCGCAGTCCTCTCGATCACTCTGTGCCTTGCTTTACCACCTTTGAACCTGATGAGCAAATTCAGATGCAGAGAAGCAACAGCATGGGACTTCTCTGTAAGTCTGTAGCTGAAGATTCAGACTGATTGATGCTAGATTTGCTCCTCTGTGAGTCTAGAGATGCACTCTCTTTAAAAGAGCAGGTCTAGTCCACTGTATTTCTGCAGATAAAGTTGCCTTAAAAATAGTAAGTAGTAATTATGCTGAAACACACGAGTGTTTCTATAACTGTTATTTATTTTGATTATCACAAGATCCATCTAATCTCTTAATAAAGCACTGTTTTAAAAGATTACAGTTTTATGGAACCTGTCAAACAAGTTACTAAATGAATCTATTGTGATGTAGATACACAAAATGACTTTTATGTGAGACTTGTGCATCTTTGTTTCTATATTTTCCAGTGTTTTAGCAGCTGATCAGTGTTTGACCTTTGACCTTGTGTGACCTCTGCAGGTAGTCCGACCACGGCCCATCGTAACCTGACCTCCAACAGCCTGAACGATCTCTCAGACAAACCTGAGAAAGACCAGGTACTGTGAAGTGTGTTTTTGTGCGAATGTATACGTGTTAACAGTTTCGCCACATGTGGAAGTATATTTATTTATTCTGCAAGAAGAATATTGTGACATTTTACCCCCATATTAAAAAAAAATAAAAAGTTTTTGCATAAAAATAATAAATTAAAAGAATTTTTTTTTGACAATTTACCACATTTCCTTAAAAATGATACAATGTATAATTATACACTTAAAATAATTACCTAATTAATTAAATTTATTAATAAATTTGGTGTAGAATTTTCACTCAGAAATTGCTAGTAAATTTGACGAATAATTACAAAGAATCCAATAAACCTAATTTTTTTTTTTTTTTTTTTTTTTTTTTTTTACAGTCCATACAGACGTTTTACTTTTGAGTTTTTTATATAAATCCCATTCATCTCAGTGGTTATTCTCATTTTTGTAATTTAAATCAGCAAATACTACCATGATATAGAAATGCCTGACAATGTAATAATATAATAAATTAAATTTTTAATTATTAAAATATTTTAAGTTAATATATGTTATATAATAACAATACTTATTTTATTTTTTATTTTACTTTTAATTATTTTTCTATATTTTTTCATCATTTTAAATTAAACTCAGTTATGTACATTACAGTGTTTTCCACTATATTTTGGTATTTACCCGTCAATCTTTTATGAAGATATATAAGATATGTGTGTGTGTGTGTGTGTGTGTGTGTGTATATATATATATATATATATATATGTGTGTGTATATGTGTATATATATATATATGTATGTGTATATATGTATATGTAATTAAAATATACATGCTTCGTAATTCAATAATATTATATTGCATATTTATTTTTAAATATTATTATTTATTGAAAATATTAACAATTATTCTTATTATTAACATTTGACTAATATGAATAAAAATTGTTGCATTAAAAAATACTATAAAAATAATTGTAGTATTTTATTTATTTTTTTATTTTTTGCATTACGCTAATGAGATTTGTGGGGAAATGTGCTTAACTGACATTAAAGTAATGTCTTAATGGTTTTAAAATAGGCTTTATTTTCTTGACAGTTTCGTGGTATTTTGTAGTGATAAATGAGCCAGGTGTGTTTTTAACAGGTTTTGTGAGATTCTTCCACCGAGCGTTCATTAGAGGCAGGATTGATGTCTGTTTCTCCTGTGGGAAGTTTGGTTAGGAAGGCTTCAGCCCTGGGTGTGACATCTCTAGGACAGGAATGAGCGCAAAAGGACAAAAGAAACTCTTTTTCAAACACAGTAGCACACAATGGAAACTCAGTGACTCTCTTTCACACGAGGACAAAACAGAGCCGCTGTCGTCGGTTGCGTCAATATTTGTGGATTAGCGGGAGAGCTTTGTCAATCGCACAGAGCTCTTGTTGTGTATAATTCACGCTACTGCAGTAATTATACTGATAACCTCAGATGAAAATCAGCCAGACCGCAAACATTACACACACACAAGGCCTCTTTTGTGTCTGTGTGTCTGTGTGTGTTCAGGCTGTATGTCATCCCAGTGTTTAGCGCTAATTAAGTGCTTTATGACTCAGATGCTTTTGTTTATTAGTTGCGAGCTTGTATCTTTCCACATTGCTTAAGTCTTACCAGGCATTTATATTCCACTGAAATATGACCTCAAAAATATAATCTCCTAAAAAGCTAATTGCTTTGTTTGATAAATGATTTATTAAATTCAAAAATCAAAGTAGATTTTAGTATGGATCAGAGACATAATATATAATATATAGTGAGATACACTGAACAAATTTATGCTTCCATTGAAAGTTCAATGCAAACGGAGATACCGTCTTTTAAAATTCTGGCATTTTAATGCCTACAAAAACGACTGGTAAGGAACTACAACAAGTTACTTCCCGGGTCCGATACGTCACGAACCCAGATAAACCCCGCCCCCGGGAACATGTAACCTCACGTCGCCCTGCGCCGCACGCGCTCTACATCTCTCTCTCTCTCTCTCTCTCTCTCTCTCATTCAGCTCCAACAAACTGTTCCAATTATTCATTTATTTTCACACAGTAATAAGAAGCGTTATACATGGACGCGCATGCGGTTGCTATGCTGTATTAAAGCTTAAATCAGGATAAAACCGTATATTAAAAGCTAACAGAAGCAGTAGCATTTACAAACAACAGCGTATCTAAAAGTATGAGACAACAACAAATAAACATACCATTAAGAGCCGTGCTTGCACAGGTTCTGCGCGATCCTCTTCATTAATATTCTCGGTGTCTCAATCGGGCTCAAATTGATAAGCAATATAGACGACGCCACTGTTTACAATACAACCGGAGCACATGCCGCTGAGCTGAGGGGCGGGACGTTTAGATGCACACTTGGTAGTTTAGCCAATCACAACACTCTGAGCCAGCTAACCAATCTCATCCCATCGTGTATTTCTGAGGGAGGGACTTCATTAAAAACAGGAAATAATCGAGGCGTTTGTCAGAGAAGGGACAGAGCGGTGTGGAATAAAGGTAAATTATGTGAAAAATAATGCGTTTTTTAAAAAACGAAGCATGAACACATTAGACTGCACCCCATAAACACAATCAAGTTTAGAAAAAAAAAACAGTCAACCACCCCTTTAAAGCATTTAAATAGCTAAAAACTAAAACTGAAATTAAAATAAATAATTAAATAATTAAAAAATATCAAATACACATAACAAATTTACTACAAATTAAAAAAATAAAATGAAACCTGAAAAATATTAAAACAAAAATAATTCAACATTTTAAATACAAAATTATTTAATATTTCTGAAAATATTTATTTATTTATCCTAATCTATCTATCTATCTATCTATCTATCTATCTATCTATCTATCTATCTATCTATCTATCTATCTGTTAATCTGTTATTTTTTTATTTTAAATCATAAATAAATACTATAGTAATACATAAAAAATATTAAAATAAGACTGGCCTGGAATATTCCTTTAACTATACGCACTTAAAAAGTTTTGTTCTGGTCTAAATCTAATAGGATGAGCTGCTTTCAAAGCTGTTGTAAAATAGTGATAAATGTGACTCTTATGTTGTGTAATAGCCTCAAGTTACCCTATGTTATTAAATATTCCAACTAGTTTATTCCGATGATTAGTCATTGTTTATGTTTTTAGCGTTTAGTCATTTAACAGATGCTTTCATCCGAAATGATTTATGGATGAGTAACATCATGAGTAATTTATTATACAAGATCCAACAAAACAGAATCCAACAGAACTAGTATCCATAAACCAATGAATTAACAAAGTTAATTTAGTGAAAAATCTCTGTCTTTTTCTTATTGTTTCTCTCTCTAGTTAAATAATAAGTTCATGAAGAAAGTTCCCCGGGATGCAGAAGCGTCAAACGTGCTGGTTGGTGAGGTGGACTTTCTGGACGCTCCCTTCGTGGCGTTTGTGCGTCTTCAGCAGGCCGTCATGTTAGGAGGACTCACCGAGGTTCCTGTTCCCACACGGTAACCCACTCACTGTATTCACAGCAATAGTTCACCAAAAAATAAAAATAGAAAATCTGTAAATTTATTCACCCTCAGGCCATCCTGAATGTAGATGAGTTCGTTTCCGATTTGGAGAAATGTAGCATTCCATCACTTGCTCACCAATGGATCCTCTGCAGTGAATGGGTGCCGTCAGAATGAGAGTCCAGACAGCTGATAAAAACACCACAATAATCCACAAGTAATCCACACCACTCCAGTCCATCAGTTAATGTCTTGTGAAGTTAAAAGTTGCATGTTTATAAGAAACAAATCCATCAAGACGTTTTAAATTTAAACTGTCACTTCCAGCTAAAATATGAGTACATAATCCATAATAACGCTTCCTCCAGTGAAAAACTATCTCCTGTTGTCCTCTCACGTCAAAGTCCACCAACATATTTGTTTAGAAATGTTTAGGACTGTTTTCGCTTGTAAACAGTGTTTGATCTGTGCATATTTCTCTCAGACGAGACCTGGAGAAAGCAACATTATGGATAGAGGACTCGTATTTTAACTGTAACCCATAGTTTTAAGTTAAAAACATCTTATAATGATCGATTTGTTTCTTAAAAACATGCAGCATTTCGCTTCACAAGACATTAATTGATGGACTGGAGTTATATGGATTACTTGTGGATTATTGTGATGTTTTCATCAGCTGTTTGGACTCTCATTTTGACGGCACCCATTCACTGCAGAGGATCCATTGGTGAGCAAGTGATAGAATGCTATGTTTCTCCAAATCTGATGAAGAAACAAACTCATCTACTTATCTTGGATTGCCTGAGGGTGAGTAAATTTTCAGCAAATTGTCATTTTTAGGTGAACTATTTCTTTAAAGATGTGCAGTTTATAAATCCATTACTATAGTGATAACAATATCTATTTGTATTTGTAGGTTCCTTTTTATTCTGCTGGGGCCCAAGGGAAAGGCCAAGTCATACCGTGAGATCGGACGTGCCATCGCCACGCTCATGTCTGATGAGGTGTGTTTATGTGCGTGCTAACAGTATTTAGGTGATGTCATCTGAACTGTGGTCTAACGCTGTGTGCTTTTGGCTCCTGCAGGTGTTTCATGATATTGCTTATAAAGCGAAAGACCGCGGTGACCTGCTGGCAGGCATTGATGAGTTCCTGGATGAAGTCATTGTGCTTCCTCCAGGAGAATGGGACCCTGACATCAGGATCGAACCTCCTAAATCCATCCCATCTGCTGATAAACGGTACCAGCAACCATTGAACGTATAACACCGCTCTGTATCATCTCTGCTGAATGAAACCCAATACTTGTTTCATACTAATTTTGAGGTGCTGATTCTAAAAAATAGTGTCTGTTTTGCTCAAGCGTGTCACTTTTTCTCCAAAAATATGATGCATTTTGTAGCATTTTTGCTTTGACAATCATTCGTAAGATAAAGAAGTCTTTTTTTATCCTTTAATCAGCAGAAACACAGCCATAAACACGTGATCCCTGTCTGAACTTGAGCCAGATTACAACTATTTTGTTCAATTCTCATGATTTTTACATGTATGAATGACTCTGACATTATTTTATGCCTAATCCTGATTTCCCCTTTTTACACTCCTTTGCAGATTGTAAGTTAAATGAAACATTTTGAACACTTATTTTTGTCATCAAAACGTTTGACTTTTGACTCCTTTTGTTATTTTCTTAAGTGCGTTAAAGCTGATAGAAATATATAATTTGAAAAATCCGCGTCATTAAATCAGCATCATCAAATTAGGTAATTTTAAAACAAAAACCGATGAAACTGATTGAGTGTGTGTGTGTTTTTAGTAAGAACTATATTGCTGGAGGGGAAAGTCTTCAGATGAATGGCGGTACTCCTCATGATGGGAGTCCAGCAGGCGGCGGCGGCGGCCATGCGGTCGGTGATGAACTCAAATTTACTGGCAAGTAAGTATATAAACAGGCACTAATACATGCTCATAAACACTTACTTTAACAAGTGACACAGTTAACTTGAGTTTATATAGGTCTTTGTTATTTCTACACTGTGAAAAGTGCAGAAAATTGCGGTTATTGTATTTACACAATCATTCAAAAGTTTGGGATCGATACAAAATTTTTATGTTTTTGAAAGAGTCTCTTTTGCTCACCAAGGCAGCGTTTATTTGATCTAAAATACAGTAAAAACAGTAAATTTGTGAAATATTATTATAATTCAAAATAACAGTTTTCTATTTGAATGTATTTTAAAATGTAGTTTATTCCTGTGATCAAAGCTGAATTTTCAGCATCATTACTCCAGTCTTCAGTGTCACATGATGCTTCAGAAATCATTTTAGTATGCTGACTTGCTGCTCAAGAAACATTTCTTATTATTATTATTACACTAATAGTAATCACAATTAATAATTCATTCCCCATCCATCTGTAGGCTGTTTATCATTTTAATGGTTCATTGTTCAGGAAATGATTGCATTATTAATAAACAACAAAAATATAATAATAATAACAATAATAATAGTACTTCATTAATTTTTAATGATCTATTTAATTTAAATTTATTATTATTAATTATAATAATTATAATATATTAAATTATTTTTTAAATATATTATAATATAAATTTTTTATTATTATTATTATTATTATTATTATTATTATTATTATTATTATTATTATGCATTATTACTATAAAATGTAAAAATAGGGCCCAATGTACTGTGTTAATATGAAGGGATTTTCTGTATTGATTGTTTTATTAATACAGGCTTCAGTGTCATATGATCCTTCAGAAATCATTCTAATACGCTGATTTGGTGCTCAAGAAACATTTATTATTATTATTAATGTTGAAAATTAATATTTTTTGTGGAAGGATTCTGTGATGAATAGAAAGTTCAAAAGAACAGCATTTATTTGAAATAGAAATCTTTTGTAACATTATAAATGTCTTTACTGTCACTTTTGATCTTTTTTTTTTTTTGATCATTTTAATGTGTCCTTGCTACATAAAAGTATTAATTTCTTTCCAAAAAAATTTTTTTGAACAGTAATGTAAGAACAACTTCTGCTTAATCAGACCCTTAATACTTACTTTTGTTGTATGCCATATTAAAAACAATTGTTTTTTTTGTTTTTTTGTTTTTTGTTTTTACTTGAATAAGAGCAGTTAATTTTTCAGGTTACCTGTCCAAACATAATTTTCAACAAGAAAACACAATCTCTTTCTCTCGCAGGTTTTGCGGCGGTCTCATTCTGGACGTCAAGAGGAAGCTCCCGTTTTACGCAAGTGACTTTTACGACGCTCTCAACATTCAGTCTCTGTCTGCCATCTTGTTCATTTACCTGGGAACTGTAACGAACGCCATCACCTTCGGAGGGCTGCTGGGAGACGCCACTGAGAACATGCAGGTTCGACGCTTCAAGTCTTTTTCTGAGCGTCTTATCGCTGTGAGTTTGTACTAAACTAGTGTCAGACGGTTTGGCTCAGCTAGGTTTATTCGGGAGCTTCTGGAAATAAAGTTTGGCTGACATTGTGTTCACAGCTCTGGGGATTTAAAGGCCACAGATAGCTGTTTGATTATTAAACATGTCACGTCAAATGTATGTCATGTGTTTCCTAGATCGGCTGTTTGGAAACAGATGCACATGTTGGGATTTGATCCGTGCTAAACTGAGAGTGACTTTTCTTTGAACAACTGTGTATAAATAGTGTCAAGATTGTGCGTTGTACTTTCAGACATGTGCAGTTACTGCAGAGTTTGCGCATATATTTAGCAGTGCATGTATATGCCGCAGGCTAAGGAGGATCAGCTATAAATAGCCTCAGATTACGCACAAGCGCACATAAAATCACACAAATACACTTCAGAAAAATCCTTCTAAGGGAATTCTTTTCATGACCTCTGCCCTTTACCTACAAAGCCTGCCTCAGATACGCAAATTAAAGCGTTAGGTGGAGATTACAGGTTGGTGAATTGAGCTAAATTGAGCTATCAAGCCTTGCATTTTGGATTTTGGACAGTGTAAATTGATGAGATTTTTAAAAACATCATTACTGTTTATCAGTTATTGCATTTATAAAACAGTAAAGAGAGCAAAATAAGAAAATAAATCAGTGTTTATAAATAATAAATGATTGATTGATAAAAACAGAAAATAATGATATAATAATTCTAACAATAATTTATGTATTAAGTATATTATTATTATTATTATTATTATTATTATTATTATTAATTTACTAATTCATAATAAAAACAAAAAGTAATAATTATAACTAACAATAATTGATGTATTTATTATTAATGAATAATAATTATTTATTAAGCTTATTTTATTATTTAATATTTAAATAGTATTATTATTATTATTATTATTATTATTATTATCATAAATAATAATTCATTCACATCCAACTGAAAGCTGTTTATCATTTAAATGATTCGCTATTCAATAAATGATTGCTTTAAAAAAACAACAACAATTATGTAATAATAGTAGTAGTAATAGTAATAAACTATAATAATAATAATAATAATAATACTTTATTTATTATTAATAATACAAAATTAATTTGTTGTTATTTTTTATTATTATTATTACTAAATTTTAAATGTACCATTATTATTATTATTATTATTATTATTATTATTATTATAATCATAATTAATAATGAATTCACCATCCAACTGTAGGCTGTTTATCATTAGTTTATTGTTCAGTAAATTATTGCATTAATAAACAAAAACAACAACAACAATAATTAATGTGTTATTAATAATTATTTATTATTTAATGTATTATTATTATTATAAAATAATAATACATTAAATATTATACTATATAAAAGTCATTATACTATATAAAATGTAATACTACATTATACTATTAAAAAGTCAATAAAAATAGGACCCAATGTACTCTGTTAATATGAAGGGATTTTCCATATTAATTTTTTTACAGGTGTTTTACTCATATTTTTAATTATACATTATATTATGTTGTGTTTTAGGGTTGAAGGAAATGTCCATAAACTCAACATAAAACATTTTTCCATGGGTTGTTTTCTTACTGTGTATGAGTTACACACTTAAATTTAATAGAGGTTTGTTGAAATAATTGACCTATAGTATGAGCAGATGCAACAGTGCTGCTTGCGTAAGAACTCTCCAGTCGTTTGTGTTGGAAACAGGCGTTTTTCTGAATAAGCACTTTCAGATATGACTGTCAGGCAGAAATGTGCTTTTGAAGAAACGGCTGCCATCACAAACGGGCTTGAATCTGATAAGAGTTCCTGTTTTAGTGCTTTCACGCAGAAATGCCTTCAAATGCACTGCCTTAGGTTGAGTTTTTCCGCTTGACGTCTGTGTTTTTGTCTGTCTGTGCAGGGCGTGTTGGAGAGTTTTTTGGGGACGGCGTTGGCTGGTGCTGTGTTCTGTCTGTTTGCGGGTCAACCTCTGACCATCCTGAGCAGCACCGGGCCTGTTCTCGTCTTTGAACGGCTGCTCTTTAACTTCAGCAAGTGGGTGCCACATGCACACATACATACTAAAGCATGTGCACACAAGAATGTACAAAAGCAATAAGTCATCAGTGGGATGATTTTGTTAACAGTGTTTGTTAAACAAAATGTGATATGTGGTGAATAATTAATTTACTTAAGTATATTATAATTTTTTAAATATTATTTTAGTTTTTGTTTTTATTATATTTGTTTTATTTATATATTATTTTACTTGTTAAATTTATTATTATTATTATTATTATTATTATTATTATTAATCCATTAGTTTTCCAGCTGTCAGCTGTTTATCATATTAATGGTTCATTGTTCAATAAATGATTGCATTAATAATAAACAATCATGTCACTACTGTTAAACGTTAATTTTATATATACAGGTGCATCTCAATAAATTAGAATGTCATGGAAAAGATCATTTATTTCAGTAATTCAACTCAAATTGTGAAACTCGTGTATTAAATAAATTCAATGCACACAGACTGAAGTAGTTTAAGTCTTTGGTTCTTTTAATTGTGATGATTTTGGCTCACATTTAACAAAAACCCACCAATTCACTATCTCAACAAATTAGAATATGGTGACATACCAATCAGCTAATCAACTCAAAACACCTGCAAAGGTTTCCTGAGCCTTCAAAATGGTCTCTCAGTTTGGTTCACTAGGCTACACAATCATGGGGAAGACTGCTGATCTGACAGTTGTCCAGAAGACAATCATTGACACCCTTCACAAGGTCAATGTCATCTGCTGGTGTTGGTCCATTGTGTTTTTTGAAAACCAAAGTCACTGCACCCGTTTACCAAGAAATTTTGGAGCACTTCATGCTTCCTTCTGCTGACCAGCTTTTTAAAGATGCTGATTTCATTTTCCAGCAGGATTTGGCACCTGCCCACACTGCCAAAAGCACCAAAAGTTGATTAAATGACCATGGTGTTGGTGTGCTTGACTGACCAGCAAACTCACCAGACCTGAACCCCATAGAGAATCTATGGGGTATTGTCAAGAGGAAAATGAGAAACAAGAGACCAAAAAATGCAGATGAGCTGAAGGCCACTGTCAAAGAAACCTGGGCTTCCATACCACCTCAGCAGTGCCACAAACTGATCACCTCCATGTCACGCTGAATTGAGGCAGTAATTAAAGCAAAAGGAGCCCCTACCAAGTATTGACATACCCAACAATTCACTAAAGTTTTTTTTTATTGGTCTTATGAAGTATTCTAATTTGTTGAGATAGTGAATTGGTGGGTTTTTGTTAAATGTGAGCCAAAATCATCACAATTAAAAGAACCAAAGACTTAAACTACTTCAGTCTGTGTGCATTGAATTTATTTAATACACAAGTTTCACAATTTGAGATGAATTACTGAAATAAATGAACTTTTCCATGACATTCTAATTTATTGAGATGCACCTGTATATATATCATTAATTTTATATATATATATATATATATATATATAATATATTTATCATTATTAATTATCATTATTATTTAATTTTAAAATAAAATGCATTATTATAATTGTTGTTAGTTTTACTAAATTAATATAATAGCCACATTAATAATAGCCACAATAAATAATTCACTATGCCGTGTAGGTTCCAACTGTAGGTTGTTCATCATTTTAATTTATTTCATCATTTATTTGTTATTATTAATTATTTATTTACTTTAAAAAATATAAAAAATATAAATTTAAATATTTTATTTTACTGTTTTATTACTATTATTTATTTATTTTTACATTTATTATTATTGTTGTTATAAAATGAATACAATAAACAATTATTACACTAAACAAAAACACAAATAAATACACAATAAAAACACAAAAAAATAATTATTTGCCCATGCAATGTAGATTCTTAACTGTAGGCTGTTTTTCATTTTTATAGTTCATTGCAGCTTGATTCATTAATTCATTCGATGTATGATCACAAGTGTTTATGTGATTTATTCCAGTCAGATTTTATAGCCAAACTTATCCGTTTCACATTTAGTTAGAGAATTATGTTTGAACATCAGCTTGGATTTGGATCTGTCCACAAACCCAGACTGTAAATCAGTTTACACTGTTTATACTTCCTTTCTGTATTGATGTGTCATATTTAGCTTGACCAAAAACAAGCAGTATTCCCAGGAACTCTTGTAGATTTGTGTCATCTGAGGCACAAAACCTTCTGAGTTATCTGGAATCAAAATACATCTTATTGTTTTCCCGTTTCCGCCAAGGTCCCGTCTCTCTGTGTGTGTGTGCATGAATACATTTCTCTGTCTCTCTCTGCCTCTCTGTGGGGTTTCAGGTTTCTGTGTTTATGTTCCATTATGAATAATTTAGTCAGATTTCATGTCTGCTTCTGCTGGCGTGTATCGGTTCAGCTTCGCTGAGGGTTTCCAGCTAAAGTGCTTAGTCTAGAATTATGGATCAGATGTTGCATGCTAACATGATTAGTACTTTCTCATCAATAAAGAGTCTGGATTCAGTCCATAACAGAAGGAACATAAGAGAAGAGTCGTTTGGAAATTAATCCAAATAACAAATGCATATGTGTATGTTTACATTTTTAATTAAAAATTAATAATAATTAAATATAAAATACATTATTATTGTTGTTGTTGTTGTACATTAAATTAAAATAAATAAATAAAAAATAATTAATAATTATATATACACACACACATGCATACATATGTATATAATTAAAATAAATAAATAAATAAATACATATTTATATTTAAATAAATAAAGTAAAAAATGTATATGTATATTTAATTCTTAATTCAAAAATTGTTTATATATATATATATATATATATATATATATTTTTTTTTTTTTTTTTTTTTAATATACATGTTTTTTATTTTATTTAAAAATGCAAATATATGTTGTGCCTTCCTTTTCTAAATACTTAAAAATGTCTTATATATGTTTATATATATATTTAATTTTTAATTCAAAAATATGTTTATATTTTAAGTATACATTTATTATTTTCATTTAAATATATGATACATATTTCTATATATAAATAAATAATTTATTTATATTTAAATAAAGTAAAAATGTATATGTATATTTAATTCTTAATTCAAAAAAAATTTAATATTTGTAAATTTTAATTATATATATTATTTTTTTTATTTAAAAATGTAAATATATTGCCTTCCTTTTCTAAATAATTAAAAATGTCTTGAATAAATTGTTTTTTTTATGTTTATATATTTAATTCTTAATTCAAAAATATTTTTATATTTTAAGTATACATATATTATTTTTATTTAAATATAATATTTAAATTGTAATTAAAAGTGTAAATATATATACATAGATATTTTAATGAATTGGGACATTTAAAAAAGAGATTAAAAATTGCTTTCGGTTTAGAGCACTGCATTAATCAGCAGTATGCAGGTGCTCTGGCTACAGGCCTATATTAAATGTTTTGAGTAAAAAAGAAGCTCATCCAGGTAATCCATGCAAAAAGAGCATACTGCATGCGACTTGTTTCAAAACCAGTGGTTACTATGACATTTCAAACATACTGCGAGTCATTTTTTCTCATCCTCTGATTGGCTGAATGGTTTTCCTCCTAATCTGTGATTGTAAGTGGGTGCCGCTGATGTGTGTTTCTTTGATGGGTTCAGGGACAATGATTTCGACTATCTGGAGTTCCGGCTGTGGATCGGCCTGTGGTCTGCATTCTTGTGTCTGGTCCTGGTCGCCACAGACGCCAGTTTCCTGGTGCAGTACTTCACCCGCTTCACGGAGGAGGGCTTTTCTGCTCTCATCAGCTTCATCTTCATCTACGACTCCTTTAAGAAAATGCTCAAATTGGCTCACCATCATCCAATCAACTCAGACTTTAACATGGACCTGGTCACGCAGTACGGATGCCACTGCAGTCCTCCAGACGGTGAGACCATGATCCTGTGAAGAAGAAAATCAGATTTATAATCAGAATTTATGTCTTATTGCTCATTAATCATTTATTAATGTTATTATTTTTATTAATATTAATATATTAAAAAAAATAATAGTAATATATTAACATTATTTCTTGTTTTCAGAGAAAATATCTTAATATTTAAAAGTTTTTAATAAATTTTTTATTGACAAGTTGTTACTTGTCAGTTGTTTGAATTTTTTTTACATTTTCTTTCAATTATGCTCATGATTTGGATATTCTTATCAGAAAACAGCACATAATACTTATTTAGGAAATTCTTTGTTTGATTTCTGATTATTTAATATTGCATTTAACAGTGCAACATACAGTAGAGTTTTCTGATGTGCTTTTCTTTGTTAGCCATTTTTAGTTGCAGATTGGTAAATTTTCAGTTATTATAGTTTTTTTAATAAATCATGTAACTCACTTTTTTAAAAATAATTTTTATACATGCAATTTATTTTTGTTTGTTTATTTTTATATTTTTGTAATAATAGTAACATAAATACTTGTTTTCAGAGAAATATATATCAGAGAAATATCTTAATATTTAAAAGTTTATTCTTTTTTACTCTATTGACAGATGGTTATTTTTTTTTTTTTTTATATTTTATAATTCACATCATATAATTTTTACATTTTTTTTAATTATTATACATGCTATCTTTTCTTTCTTTCTTTCTTTCTTTCTTTCTTTCTTTCTCTTTCTGTCTTTCTTTAAATATATTAATATATTAACATTAATACTGGTTTTCAGAAAAAATATTATAATATTTAAAAGTTTTTTTTTTTTTTACCCTATTGGCAAATTGTTACTTTGATTTTTTTACATTTTCTTTCAGTTTTCCACATGACTTGTATATTTTTATTAGAAATCAGGACAAAATAATTATCATGAAAATGAGTGAGAAAATGGTTTAATATAAAACTAAACTCATATTTTTTTGTCTTTGATTCAAAAGGCAACATTTCAGCTTTGTATATGGAGAAAATGGAGGCCCTGATGAACAGCACTGGACAGGTAGATGCTCTATGTGTTTGTGTTGATCATTATTAGTTAAATACCCATAATGCATCAGTACACTTAGATCAGTTAAAAAATGGCCAGTTACTGCACAAATACAACACGTATGATATTTAAGCAGATTGAAAGGTTTTTTTATTGATAGGAATAAGTATACTTGTTCATATTTGTGTTTGCACAGCATCATCTGAACGCGACCTGGGCGTCTTTGACGCGCTCTGAGTGTTTGGAGTGGGGCGGTCAGCTGGTGGGACCGGCTTGTGAATTCTTCCCTGATATCACACTCATGTCCTTCATTCTGTTCTTCGGCACATACGCCTGCTCCATGGGTCTGAAGAAGTTCAAAACCAGCCGATTTTTCCCAACTACGGTACACAAACACACACGTCACCATCACTCATTAATGAGGATTTTAATTGGCTTATGCTTTACTCATGAGGATATTCATCCTCGCAGGACTAGGAAACCCTGAACACACACACTTTACACACAGGCTTTAAGCTTCAATCTGAAACTTTGGCAGCTGTAATGGAAAATAGTCCATCACTGATCCGTCCAAAAATGCTGTAGCATATTACCAATCTGCACTCATTAAAACATTATAAATCTCCATTAATCTCCACTAATTAGAGATTAGATTTAAAGATGATAGTTTTCACTTTCGATTCTGGTGTTTATAGTGCATTTCTTGTCAGTGATGTATTTGTTTTTGTTTTTGATTATTGAGTATTAAATTTATCGATGCAACATGTAGTTTACTCATGAACTTTTCTTCATTAGACATTTTTGATTGGTACATTTTTATATCCTCTTTTTTTTGCATACATGTAAAATGCGCCTGTCCTGCATGGCGTATTTGTTTATTTTTACCATTTTTTTTTTTGTTGTTATAATTCTTTTGTTCTAAAACATTTAATTCAATTTTTTTTATTAAAATAAATTTAATTTAATTTTATTTTATTTTATTTTATTTTATTTTAGATCTAGATCTGTCCTATATATATATTTGTTTTGTTTTGTTATTTTGTTTTAGAATATCTTGACAGCACATTATTCAAGTAAAACGGTTTTATATTGACTTTGGGTGAACTGCAAAAAAATGTTGGAAAAAGTAAAAGAAATGGTGACTGCGTATAAAAAAAAAAAAATTAACTTTCCCTTAATGCATTTTTGATTTATACATTTTTACATCCACTTTTTTTAACATACATGTAAAATGTGCCTGCCCCATACAACATATTTTTATATACATTTTAAGTTGTTATAACTTTTGTTACAAATAATATAATTTACATTTTTAATTATTATTACATTTTATTTTATTTTATAGATCAAGTCCTGTCCTATTTTTTATTAAATATCTTGCTTTTCTTGAAAATACAGCACATTATTCAAGTAAAATGGTTTTATATGGCTTTTAAGTGAAAAAAGGTGACTGCATCTAAAAATTTCCACTTTCCCTTTATGCATTTATATTGTACATTATAACATAAAATCTTGATGTTGAAAACAACACAAAATACTGATGAAAAATTTATAAATGTATTTATAAAAAATGTATTTACAAAATTGATGCTGAAAAAAAGCCCATGTTATTTACATAATCTGAACTGTTTGAACTGTCCATGTGAAGTCATATGCTGAATGGTTGTTTATATTTCGCAGGTCCGCAAACTGATCAGTGATTTCGCTATTATTCTGGCCATTTTGATCTTCTGTGGTGTGGACGCACTGGTCGGTGTGGATACACCCAAACTAATAGTGCCAAGTGAATTCAAGGTGTGTATGTGTGTGTTGAATGGGTTTAGTGTCTTTGTGAGGGCACTTCTATGTTACAGTAATCCTTTAATAGTTCCATATTATACCTTCAAACCGCTCACTGAAGTCGACACTTGAAACCTCGATACTGTGTCATTCACAAACAGACACAACTGTACGTCATTTGAGAATCCAGTGCTTGTATTGTTGCAGCAAAATCTGTATTGGCACAAGCTGAATCAATGTAACTTTCATTAGTAATGTTAACAAACCATAATACATGATATAATACATAACAGATCAATAGATAATTCAGTTTCAAATGTCATTATGCTGCTCATATTTCTATTTGAATGTAGAAAAACTACATAATGTGCATACATTATATAATGTTTGCCAATGTAAGTTATTATAAAGTGCCACCATTGTCATGTTAAAAAAAAATGTTGAAAAATATATATATATATATATATATATATATATATATATATATATATATATATATATATATAAAGATAGTGTGTGTTTGTTTATATGTAAACTATTTACTTTAATTATATACTTAACTGGAATATATTGAATATTTAATTTAAAATGCATATATGTTTATACTATAAAATATATTACGTAAAATATAAAATATTTGTGTGTAATTTAAATAGTAAAATAATTAAAAATATATAATAAATATATAATTAAATAGTTGTGTGTGTGTATATACAGTGTATATATATATATATATATATATATATATATATATATATATATATATATATATATATATATATATATATATACATGTATATCTATCTTTGGTTCTTTTAATTGTGATGATTTTGGCTCATATTTAACAAAAACCCACCAATTCACTATCTCGACAAATTAGAATATGGTGACATGCCAATCAGCTAATCAACTCAAAACACCTGCAAAGGTTTCCTGAGCCTTCAAAATGGTCTCTCAGTTTGGTTCACTAGGCTACACAATCATGGGGAAGACTGCTGATCTGACAGTTGTCCAGAAGACAATCATTGACACCCTTCACAAGGAGGGTAAGCCACAAACATTCATTGCCAAAGAAGCTGGCTGTTCACAGAGTGCTGTATCCAAGCATGTTAACAGAAAGTTGAGTGGAAGGAAAACGTGTGGAAGAAAAAGATGCACAACCAACCAAGAGAACCGCAGCCTTATGAGGATTGTGAAGCAAAATCGATTCAAGAATTTGGGTGAACTTCACAAGGAATGGACTGAGGCTGGGGTCAAGGCATCAAGAGCCACCACACACGTATTCCTCGTTAAGCCACTCCTGAACCACAGACAACGTCAGAGGCGTCTTACCTGGGCTAAGGAGAAGAAGAACTGGACTGTTGCCCAGTGGTCCAAAGTCCTCTTTTCAGATGAGAGCAAGTTTTGTATTTCATTTGGAAACCAAGGTCCTAGAGTCTGGAGGAAGGGTGGAGAAGCTCATAGTTGCTTGAAGTCCAGTGTTAAGTTTCCACAGTCTGTGATGATTTGGGGTGCAATGTCATCTGCTGGTGTTGGTCCATTGTGTTTTTTGAAAACCGAAGTCACTGCACCCATTTACCAAGAAATTTTGGAGCACTTCATGCTTCCTTCTGCTGACCAGCTTTTTAAAGATGCTGAATGACCTGAAGGCTACTGTCAAAGAAACCTGGGCTTCCATACCACCTCAGCAGTGCCACAAACTGATCACCTCCATGCCACGCCGAATTGAGGCAGTAATTAAAGCAAAAGGAGCCCCTACCAAGTACTGAGTACATATACAGTAAATGAACATACTTTCCAGAAGGCCAACAATTCACTAAAAATGTTTTTTTTTTTTTTATTGGTCTTATGAAGTATTTTAATTTGTTGAGATAGTGAATTGGTGGGGTTTTGTTAAATGAGAGCCAAAATCATCACAATTAAAAGAACCAAAGACTTAAACTACTTCAGTCTGTGTGCACTGAATTTATTTAATACACGAGTTTAACAATTTGAGTTGAATTAATGAAATAAATGAACTTTTCCACGACATTCTAATTTATTGAGATGCACCTGTATATATATATATACGTACATTTATTAAAAATATAAGAATTTTTTTCATTTTAAATGTGTTTGTGAATATCTATATATATGTGTGTGTGTGCGTGCGTGCGTTTGTATACGCACACAAATGTCTCTCTCTCTGTATATATATATATATATTATTTATTTATATATATATATATATATATATATATATGTATATATATATGAAAAATGTATATAAAAAAGAAAAAAAGCAAGAAATGTACATTTAATAAAAATATGATTTTTTAATATATGTAAATATGTACATATATAAAATATATGTACATATTTAAATAAAAAAAGTTTAAAAAATAAAATGTACAATGTATATAATAAAAATATAATATTTAAAATACAAAATAAATGTTGTTGTTTTTTTATTTTATTTAAGTTTCTAATTATCCTGTATTTTTCTACCTTATTCAGCCGACAAGTCCAAATCGTGGTTGGTTTGTTCCTCCGTTTGGAGGAAACCCATGGTGGGTTTACTTGGCGTCATTTTTACCTGCTCTTCTGGTCACCATCCTCATCTTCATGGACCAGCAGATCACAGCGGTCATCGTCAACCGCAAGGAGCACAAGCTGAAGGTACAAACGGCTGATGTGATGTTACACAGACTCTGGGGCTGTTGTGAAATATAATGAGGGATTATGGTCAGAGGATTACACCGCTGCACGTGGAGCTACCTGCTGCACGCTAAACACTGCTACTGTTTCAGGAATCAGATCTCAGACACACAGTGCTTGCTTAATATGGAGATCTGATGATTTACGAGAGTTATTTTTCTCGCTCTGAGTGCAGAAGGGAGCCGGGTATCACCTGGACCTGTTCTGGGTCTCCGTTCTCATGATTGTGTGTTCGTTCATGGGTCTGCCGTGGTACGTGGCGGCGACAGTCATCTCCATCGCCCACATAGACTCCATCAAGATGGAAACAGAGACCTCAGCACCTGGAGAACAGCCCAAATTCCTTGGAGTCAGGTGAGGGAAAAAGGCAAAATGCATTGAAATCTTGAGGAAAACTCATTGTAGACTGTATTTGAACTAGGAAAAACTTGATTACAACATCAAAGAGTCTGTCTGTCCTCACTAAAAGACAACCAATCACAAACAATTAAATTTGACTAATGAGATTTCACTGTGGGCGGGGCTACGCAGCACAATGTGAATAAATAGACCATAAACAACCAATATGGATTTTTTGTATGCCTGATTTTAATGTCTATGTAGAATTTGGACGATATACATGATATAATGCATAATCCATAATGAAAATGATGTTAATGTAAATTGAGTGATTATTAATGTAATTTATTATTTTTTTGTATTATTATTGTAAGTTATTATTCATGTAAGTTAAGTTATTATAGTTAACTAAAACTAAAAGCATAAAAATGCATATTTGTTATTTCAAATAAAATAAACCTTAAATTAAAAATAAAATATAGAAAACTTATTTTATTTCAGGTATTTTCAAATGCTGCTGACTGTTGTTTATTTTAACTTGAATTGCTAAAATAACAGTAACACTTTACAATAGGGTTTCATTTGTTAACATTAGTTAACTATTTTAGTTAATATGAACAATACTTGTATAGCATTTATTAATCTTGGTTAATGTTAAGTTCAAAATTTACTAAAACATTACTAAAAATCAAAAGTTGTCTGTTAACATTAGTTAATGTACTCTAAACTAATATGAACATTTTTATTAACTAACATTAACAAAGGTTAATAAATGCTGTAAAAAATTGTTCATTGTTAATTCATGTTAGTTAATGCATTAACTAATGTTAACAAATGAGACCTTATTGTAAAGTTACGAAAATAACTAAAACTAATAAATAAAAATATTAGTAACTATATAAACATATTTTTTTTTAAAAACTGATAAAAATGACAAAAACACATAAAAAAGACAAAAATTTTAACTAAACTTAAAGTGAAAACAGCAAATATAAAAATAAAATCTAAAATTGTAATAGTGTATCAATGATACTAAAATAACATTGATGTAAATGTAAATATAATACCAATGTATATATACTATACAATTTAATCACATGCGATAAACACCTATTTTGTACAGTATTCACTCAAAACTCATTAATAAAATGAAAAGCAGAAGTAGTTTATTATCCATTAACATTTATTATACATTGATGAGGCTGACATGCGGAGGAAGTAACACTCATGTTTTATCAGTCAAGCAGACTTAGTGCTAATAATTTAAAAATGACTAAATAAATGATCTGATATATCAGTTTATGACTAGTAACGTGTTGTTTTGATTCAGTTCACATGAGTGTGGCTCATGCTTGTTTGGTCGATTGTTTCTCTTGCAGGGAGCAGAGAGTCACAGGAACAATGGTGTTTATTTTGACAGGTCTGTCGGTCCTCATGGCCCCCATTCTGAAGGTTCGAACTTTCATATTTATTAAACTCACTCCATACTGTCTTTTTGCGTACAAATACTCATCCTTGTCCAAGAGAATAAGACAGACTGTTAAAAAATAAGGTTTATGGTGTTTAATGCATGTAGGGTTTGCTTTGAGTGTACTGCTAAAAGTTGACAAAATATGCTTTTTTTAGCACATAAACATATTTATCAGTTTCTTTCTCTTCTGGGAAAACTGACCACAAATATGAATGACTCATGACTCTGGCTTGTCAAATAGCAGGATCATAATTCATAGCTGTGACGTAAACAGAAGAGTATTTAAGAAAATATCATTTGTGTCTACAAAATATTTCTTAGGGTATTTTAAACAATTCTAGTTATTTTTCTTAAGTGAATTAAGCATTGGGTTTATAAATATAAATAAAAATAGGGCTTATATTTATATAGCCCTGTATCCACAACTCCATTAAACTTGATTTCTTAAATTCATTGATGATCAAAAAAGCACAAATATATGTAAATATTACATATATAAAAATTTATAATGTGCATTATTTATAAATATTAAGACATTTATCAGTTATTTATAAATATTGTCTTTATTGTGGTATTACTATCACTGTACCATGGTACTGGCACAGTACTTTTTTCTATAGGTTGGTACCTCCAAGGCACTATGATATAATTGTGATGTCCAAAAAAAAAAAAAATTTAAACTATGGTATAATTATATATTTTTCAGTGGTTAGTGCAGTTACTGCCCCCTACTGGTCATTTACTTTGTGAACATCACAGGTCAGTAAAGGATATTGACGTGTGAGTTGGAAAAAACTCATACCAGGATGTAGAGGCTTTCATTTCTTTGTGCTTTTTGTCGATAACACAAATTCTTTTTCATTATAAGCTGTTTGCATTGCTCAAATCTCCTCCTTTGGAGCATATAATGTTGACAAGGTTGAATTTGGGGTGTGTTTGGTGGATACTGCTTTTGTCTTTGCTTAACCTTTGATTCTGTATGTGTGTACAGTATTGCTGTATGTGTTTGAAGACAAACTGAAGCGGTATTATTTATATAATGCTATAATACGGTGTGTTTTGTTTGATCTCTGCAGTTCATCCCTATGCCCGTCCTGTATGGCGTGTTCCTCTACATGGGTGTCGCCTCTCTCAATGGCGTCCAGGTGAGTTCATGCAGATCAGCAGGTGTCATATTACTGTTCGGCAGAAAGAGACCCTAATCTTCCTGACTACCTGATCTCCGCTGGAGCCTGGGAACCCGACCGATTCCAGAACTTGATCTGAGTTCAGGAAAGTTGGGATAAATCAGGCGTAGGCAGGATTTTCACGGTGTAATATGCCTGGATAAACCTAGAGCACTTCAGGACAGATTTGTGCATCAAATCTTGCTGTTAAACCTTAATGCATAAGTCATCCCGACCGATCTTTCTAAGCAGAAATAATATATTTGAGACTATATATATTTGTCATTTTTTATTATATAAATATTATATTGGATATTTTTATTTATTTACTTATTTAGTTAAAATTTTTGTGACAGGATTTTTATGTATTTTGCATAAAAAATATAATTTTATTTTTAAATTACATTTTTATTTTTAAAATAGAATGAATATATATTTTATATTTAAATAAGATTATTTTAAGTAGTTTTAAGTTAAGTTTTTTTAAATTAAAAGAGTTAGGGTTAAGTTAAACAGAAACACAAATATAATTTAAATAGAATATTATACATTTTATTATTATTAAATTTTTTTTAATATTATTAAATAGAATGAATGAATATATATATATATATATATATATATATATATATATATATATATATGAAGTATATAAGTAAATAAAAAATAAAAACAGGATGTTTTTATTTACTTATACTTATTACGTTTTATATTTATTTTTTAAAATAGAATATATTATATTAAAATTAAATACAGTTAATTATCTTAAATAATTGTAATTTAATTTTCAATATATTGTTTTTTACATTTTCCTGACAACAGGATGTCTGCCTCTGAATAAACTATGAATAATATTTTTTTGTGTCTGTAGTTTATGGATCGTCTGCAGCTCTTGTTGATGCCTGCAAAACACCAACCAGATCTGATCTACCTGAGACACGTACCGCTCAGACGGGTTCACTTGTTCACCTTCATACAGGTGTGTGTGCTGACATGCTCAGCCTCAGATCCATGGCTTTAGTGCTGTATATGCATGATGAATGTGTGTGTCTGTTCACAGGTGCTGTGTTTGGCTCTGCTGTGGGTGTTGAAGTCAACAGTAGCGGCCATCATATTTCCTGTGATGGTGAGTCTTTTATTGCAAACACACAAACACAATGCATTCAGTCAGTTTAATGATCATCTGATGTGCAATGCACCCAAAAACTGGAAATCTAATTAGATTCACAAAGGACTAATTCTCTCTAGTTCTTAAGAAAGCAATTTACTTGCATGTTTCAGTGCTTTAAATAACCCAAGATGCTGATCTGAAGAACGCATAATGAAACATCAAGACTCATGTTTTTAACCCTATAAATCCTACATATTTGATATACAAATTCTCAACATGATCAAAACATTTCTGAAAAAACAGTTGCACACAATCTACTTCATGCCTTCTCTCGTCTGATTGAAAGTTTATACTTTTAGCATTAAAAGGCCTTTTATTATGAATTAGGTTGTGGTTCACGTCTTTTTGCTGTGAAATATTTACCAATTTTTATGAAGTAAACATAAGAACTTTTATATCTTTATTAATATTTCAAGATGAACATTTACTGGTCTGAAGCTTAGGTTTACTTGAAAATCCATACATCATTTTCTAGAAAAATCATGTTGAAATGTGAGTATCAAATATGATTTATCAGGCTTTTGAGGAACATTTATTTGTTATCTCTCAATCATCATTGTATTGCATTGGGTTATAAGTTTTGAAACTACAGAGCTTTGATCATTTAAATATCATCTTACAAAGACATATTGGGAGATATATAGTGAAAACTGATATTTATATGCATTTTATGCGAGTAGAATAATACTAGAAACATCTAATACTGTTATGAAGATCTCACTGATTTACATTTCAAGCTATCAGAATTTCATTTTACTCTTTGACCATATAAATATCAGAAACTGCATCAAATTGCATATTTTTGCTCAGTTTGGGCCTCTGAATAAAATAATTTTTTTCCTCGAATATGAGCTTCATATTTTCACTGTATCATACAATATGACCCTGATGTATCGAATATGACAAAAAAAAAACATATATTGGACTATATCTTATTTTATCTTATTAAATTTTCAATAAACTGTTCCATTTTTTTTAAACAAATATAAATTTTGGACTATTATTGCATTATTAGGTTTACTTGCTTATCCATACTTAATGTTTAGAAAAATCATG
This sequence comes from Spinibarbus caldwelli, assembly GCA_039654775.1. NCBI lineage: Eukaryota > Metazoa > Chordata > Actinopteri > Cypriniformes > Cyprinidae > Spinibarbus > Spinibarbus caldwelli. The sequence goes on from CM077259.1 coordinate 3,925,548, forward strand.
TTCAAATGTATCAAAAATGAATTATCAGGCTTTTGAGGAACGTTTATTTGTTCATCTCTCAGTCATCATTGTATTGCATTGCATTATGTTTTGATCATAAAACTACGCATGTAAATATCATCTTAGTATGACGTTATTGGAAGATAAAGAGTGAAAACTGATATTTATATGCATTTATGTAAGTAGTGTAATACTTTATAAAAATCTAATGCTGTTAACACTGTTATAAAGACCTCATTGACTTCGATCAGAATTTCATCGTACTTTTTGACCATATAACTATCAGAAACTACATCAAAATTCATATTTTCGCTCAGTTTGGGCCTTTGAATAAAATTTAGGTATTTTTTCCACTTTGAATATGAGCTCCATATTCTCATTATATTATACTATATGAGCCATAAAAGCCTGATGTATCAAATAAGATGAATCTTTGTATTATATATATAGTCTATATCTTATTTTATCATATTAAAGTTTCAATAAACTGTTTCAGTTAGAAAAATATATATATTTTTCCGACTCTTATTCCATATGTCAGTCTTCACAGGGTTAATCTGTGAATCACACAATCTGAGATCTCTTTCTGTTCTTTTCCAGATTCTCGCGTTAGTCGCGGTGAGAAAGGCCATGGATTATGTGTTCTCGCAGCACGATCTCAGTTACCTGGATGACGTCATGCCCGAGAAAGACAAGAAGAAGAAAGAGGACGAGAAGAAGAAGAAGAAAAAGAAAGGCAGCATTGACAGTGACATGAACGACGTGAGTCTCTCTCTCTCTCTCTCTCTCTCTCTTTCTCTCTCAGTGTGTGTTAGAAACAAGTCCCTGAGTAAAGCTGCAGTGGTAAGAATGTCCCACCCCTGCGTTTACAGTCGGATTTTCCAGCCAATGAGAACGTTCCCAGCGTAAAGATCTCCATGGAAGACATGGAACAGGAGCCAGTGCTGGGGGAGAAGCCCTCAGACCGTGAGTAAACACGCAGGGTTTCCCTCCACCTCGCGCAGGGGCTCCAGCCGTCACTGTGTCCTGTTACTAACAACTTTAATAAAGGCCTCTCCCTCCACGCGCTCCTCCAGAAAACATCTCTGAATCCCATCTTTCTCTTTGTTTATGCTGTTGCTTGGTTTCCTGGTCTGCGTGGATCAATTACAGATAACACGCTTAATCACTATACTGCAGCTCTGTGTGTACTGTATGTATTAATAAAGTCAACATGCAATCAAAATGGACCCTATTTACTTTCCTAATACATGTTCCTGGTCTTTTCGTGCATGATTCAGTGCAAATGTTTGTCTTTTATCAAAATAACTTGATCCGCCTTTAAAGCCAGTTCACTTTTCGCTCTTATTTCTCAATCTCTCCAAGCACCTGGATTTATTCTGCTCTATAGGGACGGGAATTATGTGGAATTTAGCGATTAATGATTTCAGGTCCGTAACGGTTGCATTGACGATTCTTTTTGTTAATTATTGTGGGAGAAACAATGCACATTGTTTAAATAACAATTCCTATTCGCAACCTTCAGACGCCCATTCAGTAAGATTTTATTTTACAAATTTAATATTTTTATTCCACTAGGATGAATTAAATTGATTAAAATTGTCAGTAAAGACACTTATAGTGTTCCAAAAGATTTCTATTTTGAATAAATGCTGTTCTTTTGAACTTTCTATTTAACAAGGAATAAAAAAATGTATTAGTTTCCACAGAAATATAAGCAGCACGACTGTTTTCAACATTGATAATAATAATAAATGTTTCTTAAGCAGCAAATCAGCATATTAGAATGATTTCTGAAGGATCATGTGACACTGAAGACTGGAATAATGGTGCTGAAAATTCAGCTTTGATCACAGAAATAAATTACATTTTAAAATCTATTCAAATAGAAAACAGTTATTTTAAATTGTAATAATATGTCACAATATTAATGATTTTACTAATTAATTTTGATTTAATAAATGCAGCCTTGGTGAGCATAAGAGATTTTTTGAAGAACATTAAAACATTTTACCAACTCCAAAATCACAAAAAGATGTTTTAATCTCAAGAAAACACTGAATCATCGTTTTCATTTAATATCCTGTTTCATTCAAAAGTGTCATATTACGGAAGTAAACTGGGTTGCAAACAATGTCTCCTGTTGACTTTAACCTGATGGGTTTTTTCTTCACATTTCCTGCTCTTTACTACCTCTTTCAGTTCTAACCACTAAACAATCAACTCTTCTTTTCAGCTGCTTCATAACCCCTTTATATTAACCCTCTAATGTTTGATAATCTGCCATGTTTATGTATGTATATTAACAGCACGTGTTTGTTTCTCCTAGGAAAGCCCTTGTCCTTCCTCACTCCCTACTGATGGAAAGCACTTTTTCCTTTCCAAGACTGTGTCAAGGTAAATCTGTGTGTGTGTGTGTGTGTGTGTGTGTGTGTGTGTGTGTGTGTGTGTGTGTGTGTGTGTGTGTGTGTGTGTGTGTGTGAGAGAGAGAGAGTCTGAGCTTGTGTGCACATGCATGTCTATAATTATCCAGCTTAGATCAGCATGAATTCCATGCTGGCTCAGGCTGGTTTATGGTGGTTAGTGCTGGTCAAGCTGGTGGAATCAGCATTACTAGGTTATTTTAGTCTTAATTTTGGTAAAATCACTGAAATGCATCGGCAAACCAATCAGTTTGCATTATAATGCATGTCTATGAGCTGTGTTTTTTTTTAATCATATCTAACAGCTCTCTCTTTCGCTTTCTCCTAGTCAGGATTTAAACCCCTTTAAGAAGATGGTGCCTCAGATCAGAATCGATTTGGACCCCGACAACAACAAATTCTTCTGGAAAACTCCAGGCTCCGAAACGTCTCTTTAAACAGTCCTGAAAACACTTTCACGCATACACTTTTAGGTTTAGATGATGGTTTGGTATTTCAGCTAAACAAAAAACTTTGCTAGAATGTTTCTTTTTAAAGTCCAAGACAAAGACAAATGTCATTTCAACACTATAACCAATAGCTGCACAAACACAAACTCTTAACCAGAGTTTTTTTTAAAAACTTTAATTTTTTTAGCTCCTCAATCTGTCCTTCTGACGTTTTGGTAGCATTACTGCTGGAAAGTTGAAAATAAGTATTTTTGCTATCGATTTATTTTTAGGTTCTGGGTCCAGACTGTTTTTTTTTTTTTTTTCAATCATTTTTAAACTTTTATAACCATATTTTATTAAACAGAAAGCATATGAGAATGATGTCATAATCAGTCTTAATAATGTAGAAAAAAAATAATGTATAAAACAAAAATTTGAGGTTTGAGTTTTCTTTTGGCCAAATAACTGCACTTCATTCAAATGAGCACATTAGATCAAATTTTCTAAAAATATCAATGAACAAATTCTGTTTTCTATGGAAGCCACAGAATAATAAAATAGAAAAGGTAATTGCGACTTATTTCACAATTCTTTTATTCTTTCAAGCCTAAAATTTAAACTCAGAAGAATTGTGAGCTTTAAACTTTATAGCTCACAATTCCGACTTTTATTCTCAGAATTCTACGTTATATCTTGCATTTTTGAGAACAAAGTCAGAATTCTGAGATAAAAGGCTGCAATTACCTTTTTTTTCAGTTGTGTAAACGGGCTTCCATAGTTTTCTTTGATACTTTTAGTATATTTTTTTTATCCGAAAACTCAAACTTTTAAGTCTTTTAGAAGTGTATTTAAGCGTGTATTATTACTAAACCACAATGGTGGCCGTAACTATTTATCCCTATACGGGAAACTGCAGTTTTAAAGACAAAAATATTTCCTGTTCTTAACAAGACACTCAAAAAAGTGGGAAACACTCGATATGAATATGATTTTCTAGTTCTACCTCTTACAATGGACTGTAGGTGCCAGGCACTCTGTGTTTGAGTGAAGCATTTCTCTGTGCAGTATGTAACGGATGTCAATGGCGATCTTAAAGTCACGTGACGAGAAGAGCGGGAACCGCGCTGTATGCCTCTTGACTACGAAATTCCCTCTGCCCTTTTGTGAACTCCAGGGCCCTCATTTATCAACAGTGAGTGCGTAAGAACAGTTTCACGCAAAGTGTGGTATCTACCAACTTGTACTTATATGTAGTAATGTGTGTAAATATAAGGACAAAATATAGAACCTTTTCGACGCACTGTTGATAAATGAGGCCCCAGATCTGTTTCTTCCTTCATAAATGACAATCCATAACAGGGCGGATACTTTCAATATGATTGTTCAATGTATTTACTATGAAGCAGTTGATTTATGGTGATTTTATTTTCTGGATATTTTTATTGTACTTTTTTAAAAAAAAAAAAAAAAGAAGTAATGCTGTAGATAGCGACGTCTTTTATACTGAGATGAAACGTTGAGAGGTGTAAAGACTCAATAAATGAGATTTAATGTGGAACAGCTGCACCAAGTGACAGCAGATACGCAAATTTCCTTGTTTTTGTGTGTGTGGGAACTTAAATACTGCCATTAAGACAGATCATTTTCACAAGGATATCTGGTGTAGAATATTTTTTAAACATCGTAACATATAAACTCCACAGTCATTAAAACTTGAATATAGAGACACAAGTCAGTGTTTGTACATAGATCTGTTTATCATCATCTCTGATCAATGTCTTCCATTTCTTTTGATTGTATCGCACCGCCTGTGCATTTTCAAGAACTGTTTTAGCAAGATGCATAGGCCTATGTAGTGCGAGATGGTGTTTTCATAAATCATTTCTTTTAGATGCTGTTTTTTAAAACCTATTGAGATATATTTATTATCCTTCTCTTCTCTTCTGGAAGCTGTCTTAAGTGACGCTACAGGCAATAATGAGATTAACAGCTGATCGCTGTTCTGTAAAAGGGAATCACCCTACACTGTGAGACGATGGGCAAATTAAAGCAATTATTAAACCTCTTTCTGGTGGTGTGATGCATTCACGTGAGCTTTTATATGTTGAGTGTGTTCTTCACTAAACACAAATGACATAAAGACGCTATTTTGTATGATTTAAAGCCATAAACTTGAATATGTTGCACAAATGCATAAAAAATTTCCTTTGAGTAGCGCCGCCATATTGAATTTCTGACAGGAATGAAAACGAGAATAACCCCTGATAGCACACATACATCTCAGAGACGTCTATTTGACATCTGCATTTACATCTGCAAGACGTATTTTTTAGGGTGTTTGCTCATCTGCAATACGTCTATAGGACGTTTCCTTTTAGATGTCAAATAGACGTCTATTAGATGTCTTTAAGATGTTTATGATTTAGAATGTATGTAAAACTGACATCTGAAAGACATCTGTCAGACGTTTGTAGATGCTTTCCAGATCAAGAGATCTTTAACAGACATCTTGCAGACGTACATGTGCTATCTGGGTCATGTTCTAGTATTTGTAATCTCTCACCTTCCAGTCATTCCTTAGAACTGGATTGATCTCCTTCATTGCCTGTCTGAATCCAACATAACACTGTATTCTCATTTCTTGCATTTCTCTGACCAAATCTTGACATCCAACCTCCTCGTAATCGCTTTCACGCACGTTTCACTGAGATAAACCGTGTTTACATGCGGATAAACAGCAGAATGACTGGTCATTATCTAAATTGCTCACTATCACCGCACAAGCATCTTCCAAGAAGAGCTGAAATTCACATATTTTCCATTTCAGTAATTCAGGATCTCATCACAGGAATGGATTTAGCACGTAATGAAGCTAAAAGGCTCGTCACACTGGACTAAATGTCATCACATGCTTGGACAACTTTAATACGGAGTCGTTAGTAGTTACTTTGATCATCTCCTGATATGTGGCCTTTCTCACGAATTTCACCTTCTCTGTCGTGTGCTGGACTGTAATGGGATGTAAGCAAACCCACGTCTGCTCTATTAATCCAAGGGTCACTGTATATCAATGAATATAACCTCAGGGATTGAGCCAGGAACCTTCAAATGAGTTTTTATATGCTGGATCAATCATACAGATTCTCCATTCCACATAATTGCATTAAAGACACTCTATTTTGTGTTATTTAAAGGGCATACATCTAAAGATGCTTAGGCCTAATAGCTATTCAAACCCCAAACAAGGCCATTTTTATGGCTTTATACATTTATATGAATACATTTTCCTTCCATTTACCAGCATTGGCAAATGTTGACCACTACGCCACAACACCCCTTGATACTAAAGGGTAACCCCATGTATATTTTTATGTGGAATCAATTGTTTATAAGTCGATTAAAAGTGAGAAAATAATATTTTATTAGCTTTATAATTAACTTTTTTCACTAACACAGTAATGTAGCTCTTTACCATAGCTCAACACTCTAAAAAATTATATGATCAATAAGTCATTCAACATATTTTTTTTCCATTAACTTATCAAAATTAACCAATTTTAACTACATTTTTTTAAGTTACATGACATTTAACTTGATGTTTTTAAGTCAGTTCAATATAATTGAAATTACCTGAACAGTCGACTGTTATATTATAATATAATAATAATTATATATATGAATATATATGTAGGCTATATGTAGGCTATAGGCTATTTGAACACTGTAAGTAGGCCTACAATTTTGCAGCAATTAGTAATGAAGTCAATAAACCCACCCTAATTAGCAATGCTATTAAACTGTTCTAAATTAATTTCATAGTTAAGAATATTTTTAAGAACATTTGAATTTGCATCTTTGGAAACAGATGTATTTATGTGGTGGATAGGACAGTCAATCCTAATGTGGGGCAGACATCAGAGGATCATCCTCTATCTACTTGTGACATCTACTGGCCATTTTACAAAATTGCAGGAGATTGTCATTCCTGCCTCAAATCATGTTTTTAGTTAAACTGAAATCGTTTTAATTAGTTTAAACTTGTGCTGTCAAACGATTAGTCGCGATTAATCGCATCCAAAATAAAAGTTTTTGTTTAGATAATATATGTTTATGTACTGTGTATATTTATTATGTATATATAAAGACACACACATACAGCATGTTTTGAAAATATTTACATGTATATATTTATATTCATATTATTTATATTATATATAAATATATTTAATATATAAACATAACATATTTTTCTTAAATGTATACATGGAAGTGTGTGTATTTATATATATACATAATAAATATACACAGTACACACACATATACTATGTAAACAAAAACTTTTATTTTGGATGCGATTAATCGCGATTAATCTTTTGACAGCACTAGTTTAAATATTTGATCTGAAATAGAAATATATGTAATCATATCTCCAAAAGCGAAGCTGAGAATGTTGATTTTACACTTTGCTTCATATTGTCAATATTATTATACATAGGCCTAAATGTTAATTTAACAACAACACATTTGATTTTAATTTAAAATGTTAAAAATTAAGATTTTTAAATTAAATTACCAAAATCAACGTTATTTAAATCTAAAAATGCAATGAAACAGTCATGAAGTAGTTAAATTTTATTCTAGTCTGAATGTTTTAATGATTTTTAAACTAGAATTGCTAATGAGACATTAAATTAAATAATAATAAAAAATAAATAAAAATAAACACAAAACTACAAAGCTCAATCAAACCGTATCTGCCCAGGTAAAAAAAAAAAGTACAATTCCATAATGTACTTAAAATACTATATTTTCGCGCACTAATTTTGTACTTAATATACTAAAAATAATTCTTTAGTACTTCTTAAGACAAACTGAAGATAATCTAAGTGTGCTATTTTGGGACACCATGAATGTGAACTAAAATGCGCTTTTAACATACTAATAACATCTCTGTATTTAACTACTTAAAGTGTACTAGTGTGTGAAAGATGAGTTCAGGTGTACTACAAGTGGTAACTAAATACATTTTTTAAAGACAGAGATAGTATATTAAAAGCGCATTTTAGTTCATATTCATGGTTTCCCAAAATAGCACAGTTAAGTACACTTAGGCTAGATGATCTTGAGTTTATCTTAAGAAGTACTAAAGAATCTTTTTTAGTATATTAAGTACATTATGGAAGTGTACTTTTTTTCCACCTGGGTCAGTTTATTTACGCGACAAATGACGCTTTTTAATCCAGCTCTGTCCAGTAGATGGCGGTGCTGCGTTAAAAGAAAGACCGCGCATGCGCAGTACCACGTGTGCGCTGGCTGTTGAAGAGACGCGTGAGAAGCGTTTAGCAGCACTGCATGTCAACACAAAGAAATGCAGTTTTTTAACATGCACCTGTGCAGCGCGCCGTGTTTCTCTGAGCTCATTAACACGCAGCCTGGTTAAAACAGGATGTCTGCTGTGGTCTGAATCGACAGAGAACTGGAAATGTTACGGTGACTCAACTAACCGCTTTGCAGCCTCTCTTGACTTTGTAAATCGCCTTCCTCGAATCACAAATCATCTTTGAGTTCTCTGTTGAATCGAACGCACTAAACTGTTGTCACTCGCAATCTGTAGTGAAGCAGAAGGGGGCGTGGCATGACGCTGGAGTTCCATATTGACAGGAAAACTCCCCAAATTTGGTGCTGCTTCCTGCTCTCTGTCTCTGGGTCACCATGCTGCGCCTGTTCCGCGCGCTGGAGCGTTCACGCGCGTGTAACCGACACTGGACCAAAACCACCGAGCTGTCAGTCAGATTCTCCAGCACTAAAGCTGCTCCGCGGTTCCGAAGAATGGACTATCAGGTAAAGCGAACTGCGAACATATGTTATGCGAATTTATGGAAATTATTAATAATAATTATTGAGTTTGTGTGCTTTTGTTTGGACTTTTGGCTTGACTTTTTTTTTTGGGTTCTGTTGATATAACTGATTCATAAGTGATAGTTGTTACATCAGCCGTTAGAGTTTAAAATCAAAGAGCGGCAAATTTTGCCGCGTTGTGAGCGCGTGGCTCGAGTGCATTCCATTGAGGTCAATACATATTCTTCTTATGGCAAGCCGTATAACATTTATCAATAACAAACTTTCTATTTAAATGTTATTAGTATTTATTTATGAGATACTACTTATTTCTTTGCTTCTAGTTACAGGTAGTCACAAGCAACTGTTACTGGTAACAAAGCGCATGTTGTTACCAATAAAAAGGAATATAAAGTTGTCACTGGGTGATAGCGAAGAAATTAGTACTAGTATTTAATGAATAATTTTGTAATAATGCCACAATTGGATTATTTACTAGGGATTAAAAAGATTTAAGATAAAAAATAGATACTAGTTATTTTAAAGTGCCCCTATTATGGGTTATGAAAGGTTCATATTTTGGTTTTGGGAGTCTCCAACAACAGGTTGATATGGATGCAAGGTCAAAAAAAAACATTTCATTTTCTTGCATTTATTTTTACCTTATTTGCTCAACGACTCCTAAACGATTCGTTCAACGATTCATTTTTCCAAACCCCTCTTTTGCGGCGGTGATTGGTCGATTTCATTTAAAGCAGTGTTGCTCCAAAAGCGGCACCTAGTGGCAAAGAATGAATTTGCATTTTCATTCAGACCAAAGAGAAAAATCGAAGTTTTCCCAGGTCTGCGCGCGCAACAAGTGAGCGGCAATATGCTAATGTTTCATTTTGACGTCAACATGAAACTGCTTGGGACTCGTTTTAATGATTCAGAGTCGACTCTTTCTTTTGAGAGACAATAACTTTATACACGGTGCACTTTCAGATTTAAAACTTTGCAGGATGTTTTCATTCACTTAGAGCTGTGTTACACACTGCATGAAAGCTAATTTTCAAAAATCCATAATAGGGTCATTTTAAGCGATAGCTGTCAAAACAGCTTGCCATATATTCTGCATACGTTCATACAGGCCATGTGCTCAGGCAGCCATAACTGAGGATTATGTGAGTGTAGAAAAGGTCCAGTTTTATTCATTATTAAGCTTGTTGTATCATTAATGTTTATTTTTAGAGAATTAGGTGACAGTTGATAAATTAGTGGCGGGCAAATCTGATGAAGTATTTATTATTAGTCAGTGTCATAAAAGATTTATTGGCTAAAATATTAATTGTTAACATTTGGAACATTGACAAAATACAGAGCTTATTATTTAGGAAAGGTAAAAAAAATCAAAGAAATAAAGAAAAATGTAATATATATATATATATATATATTAGTAGATAATTTGATGAAGTTCATTAAAATTATTATTTACATTTTTAAGTCTATATCTTTTACATTCAAAGTAAACCTTTTATTTAATTTAATTTAACGACATTTGTTATGGTCCCTAGATTCGTCTCCCCTTACTTTACTAGACAGTGCAGTACTTATAGTACATAAATGGACATTTTAAGTATTTATAAGTAAGATGAAAAAATAGGAAACAAATGGAAATAAGTAACAATAATAATGAATGCTTTGTGTATATTTTATGTAAAACAAAATATGTATTGTGTATGTATTAAATATTTCTTAAAAGATCATTTTTTGGTAGAAAGTTTATTAGAATATTTATGTGTATTGAACTATTAATATATCTTACATTCAAAATAAACTTTTTTTTTTTTTTTTTTTTTTTCTCTCTCTCTGAGATATTCTCATATTTGTTATGGTGTCAGGACTATATTTGCCTCATGTTACTTTACTAGTCAAGTAAGTTCTGTTTCGTTAATAAGTGATTGTCAATATGTGCCATTTATATTATGCTTCATATGATTCATCTGAACACTTTCACCAACCAACCAAAACATTCAGCAATAAAACATATGTAGTTTTCATTTGTCAATTGTAATATGATTGTACTACATAAACTAGATATTCTGGCTAAACATTGACTAAATATTATGAAAGAGTTCAGAAGTTCAGGTTTTGTTGGTAAAGCAAGAGTAAAGCCTCAGTTTGTAGAGGCTAAAGCTTCACATGGACATCTGGCTATTCTCTGAATATCAGCGCAAAATTATTTCCAGCACTTATATTGCGAGTTATAAATCTGGATTGGATGTAAATATGAGAGTTTCGTGAGCTCCAGAGCTGGTGTTTGAGATGGCATGAAATCTTTGAGATCCTGTAGTGTTATGAATGTATTTCAGGATGCGGTTTGCACCCTCAACACCCTCCAGACGAACGCCAGCGCTCTGGAGCAGGTGAAGAGAGAGAGAGGTCATCCTCAGCTCCAGCTGCAAGCCATGAGAGGCTTCCTCCAGCGGGCAGGACTCAAGGTATTAAACACAGATACACAACACTAAAATACTCATGATTGGAGTGAATGTTATGACCAGAATCATTATGACTGTAGGAGTGCTTTTATATCACAGTAACTGCATTATACAAATGATAGACCACTATTTATGTCAATAAATCTGCTGTTATTAGGACATTTTCATATCCGTCTCAGCCAGTAACTATTCATCCTTGGCCAATTAAGAGATTTGTTTGATAGCTTAGTGAGTGGATAAGATACAATTTCTTTATTGAATTTTTTTTTTAATTAAGTTACTATTGTGTCAAAATTATTTACATTTTTGAATTTCATTGTTGTTAAATTTTAACTTGACGGACATAAAACAAAAGATAAGTGAGTTCTATATAATAAGTGAGAATGAGTTCTTCCTAATTTTGATTTGTTGAAACGTATTTAAATATTTTTGTAATTAACAATTCAAACTGAGCTACATCAAATTTCCATAACTATGTTGTTTTAGACTTTGTATATTTTTGTATATTAAATAATCTTGTGGAAATGCCTACATTTTGGACAATCCAGCAAATTAAATACTTTACTGATGAAAAGTACTTAATTTTTTATTTTTTTTATTTTTTGCAATTTGACAGACACAAAACAAAAGATATGATTCTTAGGAAATGAATGGTGAGCCTAACCATTTCACATTATTTAACAATTAAATTAAAAACAAAAGACTCAATCTTATAAATTACAAATGATCAAAACTGTATAGCTATTATAACTGTAAAAAGGAAAAAATACATTTAAAGCTAATATAAATAGGCAATATCTGCTTAACTGTGACCGCACATCGGCAACCAAAAACAACTAAACTCTGCTTTGCATTGTGAAAACAAGTCTTGACTTGTTAAAAGATGTTCACATCCATAGTTTAATTACAAAATGTTTTGTAAATAACCGTTCAAAATGCACTGATGTGTCCTGTTTGTCCTCAGGTAGAAGAACTTGATCGTCTTAATATTATTCACGTAACTGGAACAAAAGGAAAGGTAAACCTGTTCACTGAGCAATTAAACTCCCCATCAAGTTATAAAAGTTCTACAAAATGTTGAAAATATTATTTTATTTTTTTAGGGTTCAACATGTGCTTTTACAGAACAGATTTTGAGAAACTATGCCTTCCGGACTGGATTCTACAGGTATTATAACCAGTCAAAATAATTCAGTGTTTGGAGATTAATGTGTTTATAGTCATTCTTTAGTGTTCGTGGGAATGGCAGGGTTTTTAAATCAGTGTAAGTGTTGCGTAACTCCACTGTTTATTCATGCATGCACATGTATGTGAGTTCATGCTGAACTTTGCTTGATCTGTCCACTCAAACAAACCAGCTCTCTGAGTATCAAGTAAAGCTATGTGTCGCGTCAGTATTACCGTGTAAATGATGTAGTCAGTTTGTCCTAGGTTTCGTTGAACTTTAGCTCAAGCTTAATGGTTTACATAATCATTGACCATTGTTCACAGCAAGACCTTTTAGGGCTTAAACAAACACCGTAGTAAAATCGTTACATTTACTGTGTTATCTTTATTGTTAGCTTGATTTGTGTATTGTTTGTTTTTTGCATTCTCTCTTTAGTTCACCTCATTTGGTGCAAGTGAGGGAGCGAATCAGAATCAACGGGCAGCCAATAGGAAAAGAGCTTTTCACCAAATACTTCTGGCAGGTGTATTGTCGACTGGAGGAGACAAAGGTGAGACGTATGGTATTTTTAAGTCAATCAGTGTACATTGTAGGCATTCTTTAACATTCATTACCCAGACTTTTTTCCAAGTTGTTTATATACCAGACAAACTTATGAAAACTAATGGTAAAAATGGCTCAGTCATGAATTATGATGGTTATGACACAATCCTGAACACATAACATATGATGACTGTGTGAAATATGTTGATATGTGGAGGTTAGCCAAACACAATAGTGATTGTGATTTGGATATATTAATATATGCATGTATTAATAGTTGCACATATAGTTTTATGAATGCTTTTGATACAAGAAACCTTCAGGGAAAAAATTAAATTATACAAAATTTACTTCTGCATTTGTGAACTTATGAAGAAGCGGTAGATTTAAACAATGATTTGGATCTTGAGTTCTAATGCTTTAATTCCTATGAAAGGAGTTCATGTTTCCTGCTGACTGCTCTGCCACGTTTGCATCTGTTCCATGTTAATTGTTAAGTGTAAATGCGAGGCATCCGGTCATGTAATTGCATAATCGCAACAGCATGTCAATCATGTGAGGAAGGAAACAGTGCTGTTTGTTCAGACACCAGAACCTAAAATGTCTCTTTGAAAATCTGGATCCATGTATCCAAAATAAATGGCAATGTACAGCTGTGATATGAGTGATATTTAAAGATTTTCTTTGTCATAACGTTTTCAGGATGCTCATGGCGGCAGCATGCCTGCTTATTTTCGCTTTCTCACCATCTTGGCCTTTCACATCTTTCTGCAGGAGAAGGTGAGCAACATTACTGAAGTGTATCATTTTATTACAACAGTTGAGCCTGTAATGAAACCTACATATCAGATCAACTAATTTGATAGTGATCTACTGCTGATGTTTTAGTACTCTGTTATCATCTTATCAGCAATGTCAAAGTTTAATCATTTTGTCTCAGAGATCATTGTCCTTTATTATAACCTCTGTGCAGGTTGATTTGGCCGTCATTGAGGTTGGGATCGGTGGAGCATATGACTGCACCAATATTATCAGGTATCACAGCACCATTCGGCCTCGAGAATCAGAGTTTTTACTGTCTCCCTTCCATCTGCTTCAGTGTAGCGTGTATAATACTCTCTTTGTGCCGCATTATTCTAGTGTGACATCCATTTAATCTCCATTCGTTTGGCTTTTCCTAATTCAAGCGTGACGCATTCCTCTCGTATCAGCCAATCATTGATCAGCATTCTTCATGAGTTTAGTTGATTCTATCAGTCATGATCCTGACTGACCATATGACCCAATCAATGTTCATGAAAATCAAGAAATCATCTCGCTCTGCATTTTATATGATCTCATGCTCAATAATAGATAATAATGACATCTTATCTTTATTCAAAATCTTTCTAAAGCGTTAAAGGAATTTTTCACCCAAAAATGAAAATTTGCTTAACATTTACTCACCATCCAAGATAGGGCTGTGCAATTAATCGAATTCGATGATCATGCGCATCTCGTCAGTAAAGCCGGTTCGGTGAATAGTAGTAAATCACCTTCACCTGTTTTCAGATGGAGCGGCATTTACTACACAGAGCCGTAGTTCACTGACAAGCTAGGTAATATCACATTCAAAATCGAAAGCGATTCGTCTGAGATTATGAAAGCGATATTGATAAAAGCGATTATTGATAATAATCAGAAATGTTTCTTGAGTCAAATAAATTCTAATGATTTCTAAAAGATCATGCGACACTGAAAATTAGAAGCGGGTGACCCAATACTTTTGGTAATATAGTGTGTATATTTTTAATAAGTGATGGGGGCGTGGCTTGTGGGCGTGGCTTGGGGTGTGGTCAGATTTTCCTTTTTGGTCTCTAGCTGATCACATGCCTGATATATAAATGCAAATCAGCTTTTAAAGCTATACAAGTTGCATCACTTCTGTAGGATTTTCTTCCTTTTAAAAGTACAATAATATTTTGTAATCACCAAAGCACTAATAAGACTGAACCTACAAATCCTCTATAAATAATGGGAAGGTTGTTGAGTGATTAAATGACAGGGTTACAGGTGATGTGTGTAATTTCTATGATTTTTCAAGATCACAACTGTCCAGATGGATGTTTCTGTTGAAACTCAGTATTGTGTGTTTGCATTTGGTGCTGCTAATGGGACAGAAATGATACACTTCACTTTAAAGGTGATTGAGATTTAATTTATTAAAATGTTTTTCCTAGGCGTCCCTGGGTGTGTGGTATCTCCTCTTTAGGCATAGATCACACCAGCATACTGGGAGACACCATTGAGAAAATTGCCTGGCAGAAAGGAGGGATTTTTAAGGTGAATA